>OY748288.1:8521930-8651065 GCA_963556515.1 Nudaria mundana | reverse complement strand
CACCGCCGGAATGCCGTCAGGATTTCCGTGTGTCGAGTGATCGCAGCACTGCCCGTACATCGCATTGCCTGAGTACAATGTCACGCATAGTGTGGCCACAGTTGGCGATGGCGGGGGGCTGCAGGCCACGGTCGTCGACCCGGGAATTAGCCGCAAAGAGTTCTGCGAGCATATTCGCTTTCTCTTGGGCTTTGTGAGCCAGTGTTCCATCTGGGTAACGCAGCGGTGGCAGCGAGGGCTGACAAAAGTTAGATTGCACGATTGCCAGTATCCACGGCTGCCCGTGGGATGGGAAGTAGTGCCATAGTCGTCGTGAAATTAAATTAAATGAAATGATTTATTTATTTGTATAGGTCACTAAATGGCTCTTACAAACGTCAGTAAGTACTTAAAATAAAAAAATGTCATTGCTTCTATATTTACATGTACTGCCAGATTCGCAAAGCAATAAGTAGAACCGAGAGAAAGAACCTGGCAATAAAACTCTCAGTCACTCTTTTCAAATAATTGACTCATTTACACATTTTCTTAAGACTAAATGTGGACGAATGTACATTGGTCTCGTGTCAAAATCAAAAAGTGTGTATAATACAAAAAAAAAAAAGTTGCCTAAGTACAAAATATGCTACAATTAAGGCATTTTAGGAGGCACCTGCACCATGCTCAAGCCAGACACTTTTATCATTAAGGTTGTATGTCGATAGCCCACTTAATTATTAATTTTAATATGTAAAAATGGTCCGCAAGGTTGACTCACCGTGTCTGGAAGATTTGTCTCTTGAATCCTGGTGAAAACCGGTGCCGGTGGTCAGATGCTGTTATTAAGCACACACTTCACTTTGAACAGTTTTTGGATTGTTAAATTATTTAATATTGATTATTTTGTGGAGAAAAATAGTTTGAACGTCCCGAAGATGGCGGACGTTGAATGACACAGTGGCGCCACACAGGTGTTGCGGACACCGGGTGAATATCAGCTGACCATAGATTATAAAAGAATTATACATTTCCCCCCACCGAAATCCGCAAGGATTTCCCAGTTACGATACCAAGTTCGTTAGAATTTGTTAACTAGTTTGAGTGTAGGAGGATGTATAAAATGTGTAATTGAATAGATAAATTATATATTGAGATATAGTGTAATTAAAGTTAAAACAATGGACTATTTAATGTATAAAAATAAAAAGATTGATTTTGATTTTATTTATTTACAATAAGGATTACAATATACAAAATAAACATAATTATAGACTAAAAATATTTACATTACAAAATATCGTTTAAAAAATCCTCCGCGTCATTGCCGACTGGGAAGGTTCCCAGAATGCTGGCTGTTTTGCCACGTTGGATGGCGATACTTATTCTTTGGGCCAGAAAATAGCCAGCCTTCTGGTCCTGAGAAGCATCGATTAGGCGTTTAGCAATGTCTCTATAAAGGCGGCGAGCACTCGGACCCCATGACCCCAGTGTCTCAACCCCAAACGGCTCAAATATGTAATTACCTGCTAGGTTAGCATATTTAAGCCGTTTAAAGCCTTCAGCCGATGCAGCAGCAGCGCCGGCACATCCGGATGTGCTTGGAAGGTGTGAAGGTGCACACCAAAGGCCTTCCCATCTTCCACGGTAGCAACGACATACCGTCGTCCGGTCTCTTTCCATCGCTTCGTGCTAAACCATTTGGTTCACGTACGGCCGGAAGATCTGCGGTGGAAAGAGCCCTACGAATTATGTCGTTTAGAATAGCGTGCAGAGGTATACGACCTGTGCTTCTGCTACAAGAAAGGCCATGGTGTCCCAGATTATCGACGGCTACTCCACAGGTGCAATGAAGCGGGGATACACAAGGTATACCCAGCCGAAGGCAATTGGCAATGCGGAAGGTTTGTCGTCCAACATTGTACCGCTGTTGGGCGATGGGAGCGCCTGGATCCATAACCCTGACTCCCATTCTCCAACAGCTAGTAGGCGTGCACGCTCTGAAATATTGACAGAAGTGTCAATTAGTGTATTAATTCTCAATTTACAGAGCGGTGAATCCCACAGTCGCTGTGAGCCTAGGCGTGAGGGCAGGTCAGTGTCGGGGCAAGACATCCTCCAAGCATTTATGGCATCGGTCTTGCATCGCACCTCGGAATCAATCAGTGTATTTGACAAAATTTTCCTGACTAATTCTTCGGTGCTATGGACCGACGACAAAAATGCTGGTAGACTGACATCTGTGACTCTACGAATACCTAGCCCGCCCAAGCGAACTGGAAGAGACGCTTGGACCCAGGCCCGGTCATTAATATTTACATTTAAAATTTTACACAAAGAATTTTGTATTAAGTTGTCTAGTCCATTACATTAGTACATTTTTCCAAAATTGTCCTGAACGGAGGGCATGTGTAAATTTGGGTACGAAAAGACAAAAACGAAGAATAGTGAAAGCTGAATGAATACTGATATTACATAGACTATCAATAACCTGATCAAAATTTTGAATTTTTTCCTCGATAAAAGTGGAAAAGCCATCTTCTAAAATCGGGGACCCTAGGAGGCGTAAAGAAGTTTTGTCCAAAACTTTTATGTTGGGGGCCAGACAGTTGAATTTGGAGATTGTTGTTAATTTATCTGTGTTTTCAGATATAAAAATCTCACATTTATTCGGGTTCAGTTCTAAGCCAATTGACTGAAACTCGTTCTTTATTAGGGCTAAATCTTGTAAAACTGTCTCTACTTTTCCCCCTAAAGTCCCGTCGTCTAGATACCAAATGTTAAATTTGGATTTTATATTTTGAATTATTGGGTTAATGGCCAAACTGAAGGTCCCAACGGATCACCTTGCTGACATCCAACGGCTGAATTCAAAAGGTGGTCTTTATAAATTAATTTTGTTGGCTGACTATAGCATTGCCAAAGAAAATTAAATATTTTGGGGGTTTCTAATTTGGCCTGTGTCAGCAAGGTGTCCCTGTTTACAGAGTTGAAGGCATTTTTCAGGTCAACTTTCAAGATGACCTCTCCATCTTCGCTGTCAAGGTATGTTGCAAGCGCATGGATTGCGGCCTCACAACCTCCTTTTGAACCAAAACCTAATTGAAAGGGCTGAAATTTGGTAGTAAGCTCCGTACTATAAAAACGACAACAAATTTTGGCTGCCAAACGCCGCAAAGTGCTACCTACAGCAATGGGACGAATGCCACCATCCTTCTTGTTAAGGGCACATAAATTGGCCCCTACAAAATATCTGTGATGCCACTGTCCACATTGCCTGAGAGCATGAGGTTGACTAGAGCTGTTAGCTCCCTCAGAAGTGCATCACCAGCTTCCCCAGCGCTCGGACACAACAGATCCTTAAGGTGCTGTGGTGTCAGACCGTCAAGTCCACCAGCTGATCCAAAACGAAAGGAGTCAACAGCTGTGCAAGATTTTCTGTATCGTTGTTCGGAGTATCAGGGAAAGAGAGGTCAGCTGCGGATGGTGGGTGCTTACTCTGCAAGCCCGTCAAAGTTTCTACAGAATAAGGAGCCAGCACGTCGCTACTAAAAAGTAGCCTTGCCGCCCCACTGATGTCGCCTTCCCTTACTTTATTCTCTAAAAGTTTTAATTTCTTGGCCTGAGAATAATCAGGGGCCGAAATGTAGATTGAATTTGAATTTAAAATGTTAAAATTGTTTGTACAATTTTCTTTGATTTGGACCGTCAAAGATGTCAACGGCCTTTTCTTTACGTGTAGGATTCTATAAGGGAAGGTTAACATTTGTTACCAAGCGCTAAAGGTATTTTCCCGGACTACTTGACCAATGCAGGAGGCTAAACTTTGAGCCACAGAGGGTCTTGCACCTCGGGGGATTCTTTTTAAAACCGGAATAGAATTTTCCATGGTACTTAACCTTTGCCAAAAGGGAATTTCGATATTATCAGAATTTTCTTGTTGATTTAGAAAAAATGGGGATATCGTAGACGCGTTTGAAGATACATTTTGTACTTTATGAATTTTTCCAAAATGTACTTTCAATCCGCGTTCACCTTTAAGAAAACGGGCTTGGGGACAATGTGGGCACCGTACAAGACCACTTGATGCACTTGCAAGCTCACCTGAATTTACATCCGCATTGCCACATCCATTATTTTTTCCTGCTTGCATTTATTTACACTTTTAAAAATAAATAAACTAAATCTAAGTAAGGAATTATAGTTTAGTTAAAAGTTGTGATCGAGAGGCAACGGGCTTACTTTTGAAACTGGACGAGTTAGTTAGTTCGTTGCCGTTCGATGCTCTTAAACGAATTACACGGACCACGCCATCGGGGCCACTATGCAGTTTCGTAATTCTACCTAGTGCCCATTTGAGTGGCGGGGCATCTGAATTTATAAGAACAAGATCACTGAATTGTAAATTGTTTGAAGAACTATGCCATTTTTGGCGTGTTTGTAACGTATGTAAGTAATCTTGTCTCCAGAGTTTCCAAAATTGTTGAGACATCTGTTGGACAAGTTGCCATCGATCCAGTCTAGAGCCAGAAAGATCTGTAAGACTGTTCTCCGGTACAGACAGAAGCTCCCTACCTATGAGGAAATATGCCGGTGTTAACACTTGAAATTCGTTCGGGTCGCTGGACAGCGCGCACAGAGGTCTCGAGTTCAGTACGGCTTCGACCCGTATGAATAGTGTGCCCAGCTCCTCGAATGATAACGCTCTGGTACCAATGGTGCGTCGCAAGAGAGCGCGGGCTCCTTTAATGACGGCCTCATGTAGTCCACCGAAATTACTGCCCGTTGGGGGATTAAATCGCCAAACAATACCACGAGAAATAAAACCGTTATTGATATTAATCGATTCGTCGTTTAAATTTTAGTTATTTCGCTTAATTGTTTATTTGCTGACACGAAATTCGTTCCATTATCTGAAACGATAGAAAGGCACAAACCTCTCCTAGCTGTAAATCGATCGAAACATGCCAAAAAACATTCCGTACTTAGTGATGACAACACTTCTAAATGAACTGCCCGTGTCGCACAACACACGAACACACAAAGATAGGATTTGGAGATGCGAGCGTTCCTACGCGTTGACTCTTTTGTAGGAAACGGTCCGCCCATGTCTACACAAACAGTGTGAAATACATGAACATCCTGAGAGCGATATTTAGGTAGTTCGCCCATTAAGGGTTGTCGACTCGTAGGAGTTGCTCTGAAACAAGAAACGCATTGCCTAGTTCGCGACCTAATAGCATTACGAGCGTTGACGATCCAATACTTTTATGTTAGTAGACTTTGAAGTGTGCGAGGACCCACATGTAAGTAAATTGTGTGTAAATGATCAATTAGAATCTTTGTGAAGTGGGCATCTTTAGGAAGTAAAAGAGGGTGCTTTTGTTGGTAAGATAACTCTGACTGGGAAAGTCGACCCCCCACCCTGAGGAAACAATCAGGGTCAATGAAAGGGTTGAGTTTCTTTAAAGAAGAATTACTATTACCACCCTTTACTAATGCCTGCATTTCACTACCAAAATGATGCTCTTATACGGTTTTCATTAATATACTGTGGGCGCGCCTAGTGTCTGTCACGGTTAGATAGCCTGTACGTGCGCCTGATGGCAGTTTACAGTTACTTATAAACTGATAGCATCGTGCTACCACATTGATCAATTTACTAAAACTAGAATACTTTTTGGTTACAGTGTAAAGTGAGCTGGTTGAATCAGCATCAGTCGACACTAACACTGTCTTGACGCACTTAAGTTAATGGGTTGCAGTCACGAACTCGTCCATTGTTCTAATTGGCCAGTGTAGGCGATCTAGATCGAGCCAGTCTGGTCCTGTGAACCATTCTCGCGTGGCTAGCAAGACTGACGGTAAAGCTCCACGAGAGCAGATATCGGCACGATTGTTTACCCCACTGACATGATACCAACACTCACAGGGTACACTGTCATTAATTTTAGACACCCTAGTGGAAACAAATGTTTTAAGTGTGTGACTAGGTGTATTCAACCAAGCTAACACCACCGACGAATCTGTAAACAACAACATCTCGTGTAGTTCAATCCGATCACGGAGTATCGATTGAACATACTTGACAAGTTTTGCTAGCAAATGGGCACCCATGAGCTCCAGTCGCGGGATGGTTACAGTTTTCAAGGGTGCTACCTTGGACTTCGCAATGAGCAAACTGACCTTGGCTTCACCGGTAAGATTTACTGTCCGTAAATATACGACTGCCGCGTAACGAAGGGACGAGGCATCACAAAACCCCAGCAGTTGATACAGGGACGTTGTGGCCACGGCCACATGACGGTCATGACGTATATCCGATAGCATGGGAAGCTCCTTCACGTAGGACTGCCATTGCGAAGTCAAATCAGATGGGAGACTTTGGTCCCAGTCGAGCTGGCGAGTCCAAAGTTCTTGCATGAAACACTTAGCGTAAAAGGTGCACGGTGCCACAAATCCCAAGGGGTCGAACTGTCGACCGATTTGCGACAGCACCGTTCTCTTTGAAACAATATGGCTAGGTGGCGTGACTGTGAAGGAAAAGGCGTCCGATGCAGATAACCACTGAAGCCCCAGCACCTTAATGGCTAAATTCTTTTCATCATCAAAGGTCACTGGTTTTTCAAGATGATCCTCGTTGAGCTTGTCGAGAACCTGATTGCAATTGCTAGACCACTTTCGAAGAACAAACCCACCTGTCTCCAACAATTGCATGATTTCTTGTTGAATGGTTAGCGCTGTCTCGACAGTCGGCACCGACCACAGAAAATCGTCCATAAAAAACGCAGTCTTTAACAAAGGAGCCCTAGGGTAATTCTCACGTTCATTATCTGCTAACGTATGTAGTACCCTAATAGCTAAGTAGGGACAGCTAGCCACGCCATAGGTGAGGTTATTCAAAGAGTATTTTTTGATTGGTTGATCTAAAGAGTAGCGCCACAGAATGTGTTGATAAGATCGCTGGTCAGGGTCCACGATAATCTGGCGATACATTTTACAGATGTCTGCAGACAAACAAACCTCGTCAAGACGAAAGTTAATTAGAAGCTGGTTGATATCTGCCTGCAGTTTAGGGCCTGGAAGTACGACTGAATTCAGCGACAAACTGTTAGATGACTTACCTGACGCATCAAATACCACACGATGAGACGTAGTGGAACTGCTAGGCTTAATGATGCAAAAATGCGGTATGATGTATTTCGATACCACATCGCGGGCATCACCAAGACAGGTCATATGTCCGAGGTCCTCGTATTCACGCATAAATTTATGGTACTGTATTTTAAGCTCAGGTTCTCTTTCCAATTTTGACTCTAAGTTACGAAGTCGCCGAGCTGCCATTTGACTCGAGTCTCCCAATTCCACCGACTCACGAAACGGATACCTCACTATATACCTACCCGAACTGTCACGCCTGTGGCCTTTCGCGAACAAGTGCTCTGCCTGCTCTTCATCCGGACTTAGCGGTACGTTAGATGGTACTTCTTCTGTTTCCCAAAACGATCGCATAACTTGTTCAATAGTGGAAAACGCGCAGAAAGAGTCAGAGCGATTCGCGTTGGTAGTTGTAGGATCCCTGGAGTGACAGATGTCTGTCTGCCCCACAAGAACATAACCGAAAATGGAGCTCATAGCAACAGGTAAACCAGATTCTCGCGGAAGTATCTTTTGACCGTCATAAATATATGGAAACAGATCACCGCCGAGTAACATATCTATAGCCGCAGGTCGATAGTACCCTGGGTCAGCTAACCTTATATGTTGAAATTCTGTAACAATCTTATCGAATAGTGGCAGCGTTGGTAAATTATCAGCTATACTGGCGACTATCACCGCGTCCGTCTTCAGTACAGGACCAGGAGAATGTCGTGGTTTAACATTGCATGTAGTTAAACCGAAATCCTTGACAAAACTACCACCCAGCCCAATGGGTTCAAAGTGATATTGACGTCGCGTCAGGTTTAAACGTTTTGCGCAGTTTTGAGTTATGTAGCTCGTCATGGCGCCGCTATCAATTAAAGCACGTACGGTGTGGAACTGCCCCCAACAATCTGCGACGTGTATAATAGCCGAGCAAAACTGTCAAGTTAGCCGAGCACGTCAATGCTACTGCACTAGAATTCGAATTTGCAAGAGAATCTATGTGCAATGTGTGATGATGCTTATTTTTGCACACTGTACATCGTACCGTAGACGGACAGTTGTCGATCGAATGTTCTCGTAAACAATTCTCACATAGACGTAATTGTTTGATCTTATCGAGTCGCTGCGCCGGTGTCAGATCGATGTAGTCAGTGCATCGATAAATAGAATACATCTTTGTACAGTACAGACACTTAATGGATTTCATTGACATAACACTTTTGTCTGTACTTGTACTTGTAACAGCTGACGACAAGGTCGTTCGCTGTGTTTTCCTAGGTTTTGTGGTAGACGGTTGGCTACCACTCGAAGAACCAGGAATGTGTCCAGCCATCTCGAAAACACGTACGTATTTCTCCACGAATAGTATTAATTCCTCATAAATAGGTATCTCAGACTGTCCTATTCTTTTTCTAACTCGCGCCTAGTGACGGAGTCCAAGTTACGCAAAGCGACATAAAATAATATAAATCCCGATAGGTTGTTGACCTTGAGTAGCTATAAGGCATTAACGTTTTCTTGATATGTCTGTAAGAATTCGTTAAGTCCCGTGACAGATTCGGTAACTAACGGTTTAAAATTAAATATTTTATCTAAATAATTTGTAGCTAATGCGCATTTGTTGTCATATCGCTTCACTAAAGTAGACCAAACAATAGGATAATTGTCAGACGTAACTGGCATAGACTTCACGATAGTTAATGCGGGACCACTCACTGCTGAAAGTAAATAGTAGAACTTCTCGATATTTGCTATTCCACTATTACTATGAATTAAGCTGAGAAATGTGTCTCGAAAAGTAGGCCAGTTTTCAAGTTTACTATCAAAAGGAAATAGTTCCAACTTAGGTAGCCTAGGTTTCGCGCACTGACTTTCACTTTTACAAGTTTTATTCAACTGATCACTATTTGATTCACCCGAACCAAAATTACCTTCATAGACGCTACGAATGTGATAGTACATAGTATCAAAGCTACTTAGATCATTGTAGGACGGTACATAACTCGCATACAGATTTTTTTTTATAGCTGTTATAGCACTGACACTATTTTCAAACTTTTCGCGCCACTGCGGCACGTCGGGATAGTGAGAACAAAATTCACCAGCTGATTCGGCGCTTGTACCTACTTTTTTAGAAATATCAAATAGTTTTTGCAATCTCATGTAGGTAACACATTTCTTTTGTTGTAATATGCGAACCCGCTAAACTGTGAAACTTCATCAATTACGGCAGCTAATTCGCTCGTACCTCCAGTTGCGTCGTCGCCTTTAGTCATTTTAAATAGTATTACGAAACTGCAAAGTATGAATAACAATGGCGGTCACGATCGTGATTGCAGATATTTTCGTAAAATGAAAACTTAAAGTACTGTGTTTTGCATTAAAATATACACTGATTTGAGATACGATGTATATATTTCTATGTTTTACACAGGTTTTAGACTCCTACAATAGGAATTGACATAGAAATATGCAAATATGTCGCACCCGTGTAGGTACCTACTTAATAGTTTTATAATGAAAGTTGATGAAATAATGAATTTATATCGATAAATACATGTAAATATATATATATTATATATTCAGTTGTATTGATATCGTAACTGATCGATCCTGGCTCGATTTGACCAAAATGTATGTCGATAGCCCAGTTAATTATTAATTTTAATATGTAAAAATGGTCCGTAAGGTTGACTCACCGTGTCTGGAAGATTTGTCTCTTGAATCCTGGTGAAAACCGGCGCCGGTGGTCAGATGCTGTTATTACGCACACAATTCACTTTGAACAGTTTTTGGATTGTTAAATTATTCAATATTGATTATTTTGTGGAGAAAAATAGTTTGAACGTCCCGAAGATGGCGGACGTTGAATGACACAGTGACGCCACACAGGTGTTGCGACGCCGGGTGAATGTCAGCTAACCATAGATTATAAAAGAATTATACAAAGGTAATCAACTGTCTTATAATATGCTTTTTGACATAAAGTGGTCTTTATAAAGGTTTTAAATTTACTGTCGGGCATACAAAGGACCGATTCAGGCAATTTATTATAAAAGCGTATACCTTCCCCCTTGAAAGAATGACTAACCTTGCTAAGCCGATAACACGGAGGGAGTAGTTTATTTTTATTACGTAGATTTCTGTCTGTAACGTCACTTACTCTAGTATAGCTAGATTTATTTTTCCTGACATACAGTATGTTATCAAATATATATTGGGAAGCTACAGTTAAAACATTAATATCTTTAAATAGCTCCCTAAGAGAATCTCTCTTACCTAAACAATAAATGGCACGGACTGCCCTCTTTAGTAATATAAAAATTGTTTCTATATCTGTTACATTTCCCCAAAGTAGTATTCCATAGGACATCAAGCTATGGAAGTAACCAAAGTAAACTAGCCTAGCAGTAGCTACATCTGTCAACTGTCTAATCCGTCTCACAGCATATGCAGCAGATCTAAGCTTATTAGCTAAAATGGTGATATGGCCACCCCATTGTAATTTAGAATCTATTGTTATTCCTAAAAAGGTAGTGTTGTTTACAAATTCTAACCTTTGGCTACCCAGCACGACATGTACGTTTGCTTGTCTGACATTGGGCATTGTAAATTTAACGCATTTGGTCTTTTCTGCATTCAACAATAGGTTGTTTGTAGAAAACCAATTTGAAATATCATTTAAAATATTATTAACATTATTCGCATCTGTACTATGCCGATTTACTTTGAATATAAGTGATGTATCATCTGCGAACATTACTATGCCAGCTTGTGCCTCGATCATGCAAGGCAAGTCATTAACATAAACCAAGAAGAGAAAAGGTCCCAGAATTGATCCCTGAGGTATGCCTATTTTGACGTTAGTTCCGTTTGACTTAACGTTGTTCACATGAACAGTCTGCAGCCTATCTGTCAGGTAAGATTCTAATAGTTCTAAGGATTTTTTGTCAAAACCATACCGACGTAACTTTAGCAATAGTTTCTGATGGTCAACACAATCAAATGCTTTAGACAGATCGCAGAATACCCCAATGGCATCCTGTGATCCCTCCCATGCGTCGTAAATCAAGCTAACAAGGGTTGCTCCCGCATCGGTTTGTGCTAATAATTTATTATTAAATGAAAATAAAACTAAATGTGTAAGATTCACCTTACCTAATGTAAGACTTGTTAAAACCAGTGTTAAGGTTAGGGATGATATAATAGAATTGGTCGATGACACTGTCTTTCTGGGCATAACGTTAGACTCCAAATTGCAATGGGGGCCTCATATCGGGAAAATTTCGGCCAGGCTTAGTTCAGCAGCCTATGCTGTCAAAAAGATCCGACAACTTACAGACATTAAAACGGCGCGTCTTGTCTACTTCAGCTACTTCCACAGTATCATGACATATGGCATACTACTGTGGGGTAACGCTGCCGATATTGAATGCATCTTTGTGTTGCAGAAGAGGGCTATCCGGACTATCTATGGAATGGGGTCTCGGGAGTCATTAAGAGATAAGTTTAAGCATATTAACATCCTTACAGTGTATTCACAGTATATTTATGAAATTTTATTGTATACCCACAAGAACAAAAGTAAATTTGTGAAAAATAGTGATAATCATAATCTAAACTTAAGAAATAAGGATAAACTGGCTGTTCCTAAATTTAGGCTTCGTAAAGTGAGTAATTCTTTTGCGGGGAACTTTATTCGAATGTACAATACATTGCCAACCGAAATAGCAAATTTATCTGTCAATAGATTTAAAAAACTAATAAAAAGTAAATTGTGCCATAAAGCTTATTATAGTATTAATGATTTCTTAGATGACAAGGCGGCCTGGTTGTAACAACGTAACGAATTGCTCCTTTCTAAATAACTCTGTATTAGATTTAAGATGAAATATTTTGAAAAAAGCCGAGCTGAGTTTCTTGAGGGCTCTTCTCAGTCTCGTTGCATTTTGGAACCCTCGGTAGAGTCACACCAACTTCTGACGAATCTAAATAATTTTCTGAAAATTTCAAAGATAATAAACGTTATTTTATTTTATTTTTATTTTATTTCGGTGCTAGATTTTCTGCGAGTAAAGCCAAATTGTTGGCTGTGGAAAAGATTGTTGGTCGTGAAGTGGACTTGCATTTGATTTAGCATCACTCTCTCAAACACGTTACTCAGAGCTGGCAAAATAGAAATGGGGCGGTAGTTACTAAGTTCTGACTTGGATCCCTTCTTAAATAAGTGACATTTGTACAGCACGTGCAGGAGGTGACACCTTCATGCCAGCGTGAACCACACAGTGGTCGGAACTACCCAATGGGGCTCCTACCGAAATACTGTATTGGACTGGGCGACTCGTCAGCAGTAGATCCAGCAAAGCGGGCGCATGATCTGACCTGTCTGGTATCCGGGTGATCCCACATACCATCTGGGTCAGACCGTGGGAGAGAGCGAACGCATGGGTGGCCCAACCCGCATGATCAGTCCTGAGGGGACCCCAGCCATTCAATGTGATGGCCATTGAAGTCTCCCAGAAACACCAGGTCAGCGTTCGGGAACCGCACCTGCGCATCATCAGCCGTCTCGCTGAGGTACTGGAAGAGCTTTGTAGTCTCAGAATCCCCTGTGTGGGAACGGTAGACGCACACGTAGATCTGGTTCATAGAGCCATGGTCTACGTGCAGCCAAAGGACGGAGTTGGAGGGGTTCTCTAGGCAGCGCAACCGGTGGCAGCAAACATCTGCCCTAACGAACACGCACACCCCGGCCTTGTCTCGAAATTGTTCCTCGATGACATAGCCGGGGTAACACAGGTAAGACGTGTCATCAGGGCGGCGTATCTGTGTCTCCGTGAGGAACATCACAGCGGGCCGTACCGTCTCGAGGTGATGGTGGACGGCATCGAGGTTCGCATGGAGTCCACGGATGTTGGTGAACTCCACCTCGAAAAGCGAAGTTGTGGGGTTTCCTGGGGCCGCTGTGGAACGTTTACATTTTTTCTGTTGCACTGCCATTATAGGTTTGAAGAAGAAGCGTGAAGCCAGGGCGACCGTGTGGTTAGGTCGGAGCCGACCCGCCGGACGGAAGGGCTCCCAAACTCCCCTGATGCAAGGCCGCCGCTACCCCACACCGGTTACCACCCGAAGCGGCGATCCCACATCAGGATTATGCGCAACATGTGGGGCAGCCTCCTGGGGTGGTTGGTCCCAGGCGGGCCCCATGACTGTGTTAAGGGCGGCCGCGGCAACGCCTTTGCTAAGGGTCTCCCTGGCCGGCGAATCGACCCACACCACCCACACTAGACTCCGCTTCACCGCCACTGGTCCCATGCCTGCTGCACCATACATCGCCCCGGGCCCGGCGGTGCAGCTGCTGAACCCCTAACGCAACCCAGCCTGGGCTGAGTTACTTGGGGGGCTTTAGCACAGCTGCACGGTGGTACCCCCCCGGACCAACACTGTTGTACCACCTGGTACCCACGTAGGGGCCGAAGCCACTCCATGGGTACCTTAAATTAACGAACCTCGTCCGTTGATCAGCAGGTGCGCCACTAGCAGGTGAGGTCGCTGGGGCCCTAAAGATGTTGGTAGAGCCCCTTTGCACCCTCAATTTGTTTGGGTATTAAAATTTTGTCAAAATCTTTTCGGCAAAACGGCAGGCACCCGACTATAATGTAGGCATAATATACACCTCTGTCTATCACTGGCGGGATATTGCCGTATTTCCGTGTAACTACAATATTTACATATTGCGTGAGTAATTATTAAGTCAACTGTGCTCCACTCTAACACTGAGGCGATGATGTAAAATCATTGAATCAGAACGCAGTTAATAATGTAATAATTGCTAGTACTAAACCAAGAAAATACATAGCTGATAGTAGGAATATAAGACATTATTACAGTTAATTATTGTTACATTTGCAAAATTACGGTAGATTAGGGTCAACATTATGGTAGGCAAAACTAGGCAAGCTTTTTTTTTTTTTTTTTTTTTTTTTTTTTTTTTTTAATTCCGCGGCCCAAGGCCGCGGCCGCTCTAACGTCCTTTGCCGGGCGTCCCTGGTTACTAGCAGAGGGTATGTCCAGTGGCGCCCGGCGGACTTTGACCACCCCTGAGGTCTCTGCGGGTGTTTGGTCGGGACGAGAATCCCGCGTCATTGGGGTCGGGTTTTATCCCGCGTCAGTGAGTGAATCTGGTTGCGTGCTATGGGGCAAAGGCCCCGCAGCACGCAACCCTTCTAGCCTGCTTCTGTAAGGACGGTGGGTGGCGATCCCGCCGTCCTCAGGCCCCGATCATGGAGGACGATAGTCTTGGGCGTAGTCGCGTAGTCTGGGGCGGCCTGGCCGCCGACTACGGAACTCGGCGGGGAGGGTACGCTCCCTCTCCCTCCCGGCCGCCTCCTTCGCGAGCATGACTTGCTCGCAGAAGGACACGGCCGCGTTCCACCTACTCCCGCTGGATACCATGGCTTGAAGCATGGTCCCCAGCGAGAGGGTATCCACGCCCAGACCCACTACGAGGTCCCGGCGCTGACTCGCCCACGCTGAGCACTCCACCAACGTGTGGAGTGCGGTGTCGTCGTCGGAAACCTCGCAGTGTTGACACCGGGGTGTGACCTCACGATGCATGCGAAACAGATAGCTACCGAAGCATCCATGCCCGGCAACCATCTGCGTCGCACGGTACGTGAGGTCACCATGCTGCCTCTGCAGCCAATCGTCCATGATCGGTCTCACCGCCGCGATGAAGATGGCACCCCCCTTGGGTTGCTCAAGTCGCACCCTCCATGACTCCATGAGATCCTGGCGGAGTTGGGACCGCTGGTCCTCGATTTCTCGAGACGCAGGCCTGTGGTCCCGCTCCAGCGCCTCCTTGCGCCATTGGAACAATGACGCAAGGGCTCTCGCTTCCAGGTCCCATGGAGGGGTCCCGGCTAGGAGACATGCAGCCTCTCCGGAGATCGTGCGGTACCCCCGTACGGTTCTGACGGCCAAGGTTCTAAGTGGTCTGTTTAACAGAGTCACGTTCCCCTTGACCGCCAACCTATCCGCCCATACGGGAGCCCCGTATAGGGCCATACTCCGCACGATCCCCAGGTACAGTCTCCTGCAGGAGGCGTTGGGTCCCTTTAGGTTGGGCATCAGTCGCGAAAGCGCGACCGATGCCTGCGTCACCTTGGGGACCAAACTTCGGAAATGTGGTCCGAAGTTCCATCGGCTATCAAGTACGATCCCTAGGTACTTCATCGAGGGCTTGATGCCGATGCTAACGCCTCCCACATTTATGCTGGAACCTTCTGGTGGACCGTTCCGAGGTCTGTGAAAACACAGAACCTCGGACTTGTGCAAGGCCACCTCCAGTCCCAGCTGCCGTATCCGACCCACGACTCGAGCAACACCCGTCGTGACCTTGAGTGCTGCCTCCTGGTACGTTGCACCCCGCGCCGTGACGAGGGTATCGTCGGCGTAGCACGTTACGCCGACACCCCTAGGCAACGCACCCCGCAGCACCCAGTCGTAGCCGATGTTCCACAGAAGCGGGCCCAGGACCGACCCCTGCGGAACACCGCACGACACATCTCGCCGAGCTGGCCCGAGCCAGCTGGGGAAAGCTATGGCCCTCTCCGAGAGATAGGCCCCGACAATACGACGGAGGTAGAGAGGCGTTTCGTGATACACGAGCGCCTCCCTAACGCAGCTCCATGGCAAGGTGTTGAACGCGTTGGCGATGTCAAGAGACACCGCCACCACCACCTTGCCCTGCGAGACTGCTTCCTCCGTCAGGCTCTTCACGCGCATGATCGCGCTCACGGTGGAGCGTCCCCGACGGAAACCGAACTGGTTATCCGCCAGGTCTGGCCCCACACTCGTGAGATGCTCGACGAAAAACTAGGCAAGCTTGTAATATAAGAGACAGTGTTTGGTTATACAAGTTTATATAACACAAGATTTATTATTTATTATACATGATTAAGAAGGCACCTGACCCTAATCAATTCGGCCAATCCGCTACCGCTAACCCCGCTCCCGCTATCGCTCGAGTGAAGGATAGCGATATTCACTTTCCAAAGGACAGACCGAGATCGACGGGTCTAGTGCGCGTTCTCGAAAATTTAACGTAAGCGACAAAATAAAAACTATGAATTAAAGACGAACAGATTATGAAAAAACTATGTTGAGCAAATGTAGGTTTTATCAGTACCTTTTTAGATATTCTAAGTTAAAATGTGATTAAAACAAAAAAAACTATCGAGCATTTTTTTAGTAATCGTGTTTTCATCTTGAGCATTTAATCTTCATGAACTGAAGTTACATGTATAAAAAAATCAGTTTCCTAGACCTTATAGCTTTTGAGATTTAGTTCAGTAAATGTAGTCAAGTTAGGGTCAGGTGGCGTCTTAATTTACACTATGATGGCTGTGTTGATCAATGCAATAACTATTTCGTTGCATTAGCTGTGCAATAGTCTGCCTAGTTTACCTATTTGTAAAGTGTGTGTTTGTGTGTATGTGTATGTGCGTGTGTTTGTGTATGCGTGTCTACCTATTGAAAAAAAATTTCACCTACAGTTGAAGTTAAGTATGTTGCGCTTCATTCTAACGCAGTAATATACATGGGGCACACTAAAAGTTATGCACTTCTAGCTAATCGGAACTATTTCAATTTCGAATGTTATATTTTTTAAACGTTGCAACGTGTAGTAACAAAAAAAAACAATTGGCGGCAAATCATTTGTCAATTGTTTTTATCACACATCAAAGTTCTACGTATGCAACGAAAATGGAATTTAGTCGAAAAGATTTTAGAGCGATGATTTTTTATTATTTTAAAAGTTCTCTCTCTCCGCAAGACTGTGCCGCTCGTCTTCAAAATGCTTTTGGGAGAAAAGCACCTTGTTTGAGCACCGTGAGGCGATGGTTTGCTGAATTTGAGAGAGGTCGATTTTCTTTACATGACGAATTTCGTGAAGGGCGGCTTTCAACTGCCGTCAACGAAAATAATGTGGCTACTGTAAAGCGGTTAATTGAAGAAAACCCGCGGATTACCTATGAGACATTTCGAGGACTATTGGGGATTGGTATGAGTCAAATCCAGAAAATTTTACACGAAGAATTGAAAGTTCGGAAACTTTGTTGTCGTTGGATCCCTCATGAACTAACAGCGGAGCAGAAGCGGGCTCGTGTGGAATGGTGCTCACAGATGCTACTGAAGTACGACCACGGACATTCTAATGCTGTTTATGACATTGTCACAGGAGACGAAACGTGGATTTATTGTTTTGAACCCGAAAAAACAACAGCAATCTTGTGAATGGGTGTTTGAAAATGAGAACAAGCCAACAATAGTGAGGCAGCCGAGAAACGTTGGTAAAAAATGATCGCGTTTTTTTTCTCAGCTACGGGTCCCATCTGTACAATTCCACTTGAAGATCAAAAGAGTGTTAATGCCAAGTGGTATTCTACCATTTGTTTACCCAGGGTGTTAGAAAAAGTTCGCGAAAGACGACTCAAAAGCCGCGTTCTCCTACATCATGACAACGGTTCTTCACACACGGCCAACAAAACAAAGTCATTTTTAGCTTCCGAAAAAGTACAACTCGTCACCCATCCTGCGCATAGCCCCGACCTAGCACCCTGTGATTTCTGTATTTTCCCCAAAATCAAAGATTTGATGAGAGGTTTCACTTTTACCAACTACGAAGAGGCAGTGATAGCGTTCAATCAGCACGTAGAAAATATGCCTTCAGATCTGTGGTCCTCCTGGTTTAAAAAATGGTTCGATCGCATGAAAAAATTTTTAAAATGTAAAGGAGAGTATTTTGAAAAGCAATAAACATAATATTTTGGTTTTAACATGTTGTTTTTTTAATTTTCGCAAAACTTATAGTGTGACCTACGTAATTTAAATAAATCACAAAAACTGAAATGACATGACATCGGCAGAACTCGAATCCACGGCCTTTCCCTTGCAAGGGAATGTTCTGACCAACTGAGCTACGATGACCAATACCGACAACATCCAATCTTTGCCTTATATCATAATTTCTAAATTGTGCTATCAAGGTTATTTAAGCAAAAAAACACCGACTTCAAATACCGGAATGGGACCAAATTGAATTGGGACCACTCATATGGAAAGTACCAAGTCGTAAGTTGTAAAGATTCAAACAAAAAATTATGCAGTCGAATTGAAACATCATCCTTTTTTTAAAGTCGGTTAAACTACATTATTAAAGAATAAGGCTCGTGTTTCTTAGTAACCATAATTTGTATAAATTAATACTATGATTTTTTATATTTTTTAAATATGGAATATCATTGCTCCCTACATAATAAACCGTCGGCCATAACAGATAATATAAAATACCTGGGTATTATAATAGATGAGACGCTTTCGTTTAAAAAAACATAGCGAAGCACTGATTAAACGAATGCGCAAGCTGATATTTGTCTTCAAAAAAATAAGATATATACGTAGCTGGGCACCGTTAATTAAATAGTTAACTTCGTTAATCGCTAATCCGTTACTGAAAAAGTTAACTTCGTTAATAGTTAATGCGTTACTTTTAAGAAAATTTAAGGTTAAGGCTTTGCCAAACAGAAGGCGTTATTAGCGCCGCGTAAGCGTCGCGTTTTAACGTCGCGCTATTTTCATGTCACACCAAAAGATTAGCCCGACGGTCCTACGCGGCGTACCATTCGCCAGAGCACTACAGATCGGTAGCAGAGTGTGAAAATTTTGTTCGTTATTTGAGATGTCTTGGCCCGATTTTCAAATTATATACTAAAACTTCCTCATGAACCATAGGTGAAAACGTTATCAAAATCCGTTGCGTAGTTTTAAAGATCAAGACAAAATCGCTATTTTGTTTTATAATAAGGTGATGAAGTGATGATAGTGAAGCACAAGTTGTTATGATTGATTGACTGATCAACTGGTTAGTATACATTTATTTACAATAAGAATTACAATATACAAAATAAACATAATTATAGACTAAAAATATTTACATTACAAAATATCGTTTAAAAAATCCTCCGCGTCATTGCCGACTGGGAAGGTTCCCAGAATGCTGGCTGTGTTGCCACGTTGGATGGCGATACTTATTCTTTGGGCCAGAAAATAGCCAGCCTTCTGGTCCTGAGAAGCATCGATTAGGCGTCTCTGGTTAGTTGATTGATTATTAGATGATTGATTATTAGATTGATAGATTGAAAGATTGATAGATGGATAGATTGAAAGATAGATTGATAGATTGATGGATAGATTGATAGATTGATTGATAGATTGATTAATAGATTGATTGATAGATTGATGATGGTTGATTGATTGAAGGATGGATGGATTAATTGATTGATTGATTGATAAATTGATAGATTGATAAATTGACAAATTGATTGATGGATTGGTTGATAGATTGATTGATTCATAGATTCACAGTAGATTGATGGATTGAAGGATGGATGGATTGATTGATTGATAGATTGATTGATAGAATTATTGATAGATTGATGGATAGATTGAGTGACAATAAGTTACTTCATAACAAACAGTTTGGTTTCACTAAAGACAGGAACACAACGGATGCAGGAGTTGCACTTGTGAAACATATATTTGATGCTTGGGAGGAAAAGCAGGATGCCATTGGTATATTTTGTGATCTATCAAAAGCTTTTGATTGTGTTGATCATGAGACTTTGCTACTGAAATTAGGTTATTATGGTGTTTCGAACAGCTCACTTAGCTTACTCGAGTCTTACCTCACTGGTAGAGTACAAATAGTAAACATAATGGCACCGACTCTTCTGGCGCCTCATTAGTCATGGGAGTACCCCAGGGCTCGATTTTAGGACCCCTTTTATTCTTAATATACGTAAACGATCTTCCTTATTTCACTAAAAATCTTTGTGAGATAGTATTATTTGCATTAATTTTTAAAAGTGATAGACAAAAAGTAGCACTTGACGATGTAAATAATACCCTTTCGGAAATATTGCATTGGTTCACAAGTAACAACTTGCTGCTCAATGCGAAGAAAACACAATGTGTAAAATTTACTATGCCCAAATGTTAGACAGGTGGATACTCATATTACTATGAATAATGAATTAGTTCAAATAGTCAATACCACAGTTTTTCTTGGGATAACTCTAGATAGTAAACTACAATGGGGTCCTCATATCACAGCCTTGGCAGGAAGACTTAGCTCAGCTGCCTATGCGGTTAGAAAGATAAGGTCACTGACTGACGAAAAAACGGCACGATTAGTTTATTTTAGCTACTTTCATAGCGTTATGTCATATGGTCTGCTGCTGTGGGGCTCAGCTGCCGATATTGAGACAATATTCATATTACAGAAACGAGCTATACGAGCAATCTATAGACTCGGACCCCGTGACTCGCTGAAAGAACTATTTAAAGAAATTAATATTTTAACAGTTGCTTCTCAATATGTTTACGATATAAGGTTGTGTGTTGAGAGAGAAATGAAACATCTGACTGCTGGATAATAACTGTCGTATAATTGCATGAACCTTATTATAATATGGAGGTGCAAACAGTATAAATCTATAACTAAGTACAAGTATATGTCTTATACACTACACCTTTCCCGAAAAGAAAATTAAATAATAGTGTTTTATCAATATTATTTAATTACAGTACAAATATTAAAAAAATATTAATACTAACTTAATATGTACGTCTATAATTTTCCATTATATAATGTTTTAATAATATCGTAATTTACAATGTTCCTTTAATGGTATAGAATATAAAACAAAATTAATTAATGTAAAAAGTGTATATAATAATAAGTGTATAAAATCAGATAAAATATAATGAACAGTATTACGAACAATATAATTTCGTTCTATTCTTATGCACTGAATAGCTTTTACCATTTTTTTAAATTTCTACATTTGGAGAAATATCTTTGATCACTGAATAAGGTCCATTATAAATACTTTGGAACTTGTTTCCAGTCTCGTTTTTTACGAGAATCAAATCATGTTCTTTGTATGATATAGTATTACAATTCTGGTCATACGTTTGTTTTCTTAGATATTTACTATCTAACAAATTTTCGTGAGCTTCTTTTTGAGACGTTTGTAACCTATATTTTAATTCTAATGGGTAATCATTATGGTTATACAGTGGGTCAATTTTGTTTTGATTATATTTGATGGTATTTTGCATATTTTACCGTATAGTAATTCAAAAGGCGTATATTTAGTAGAACTATGTACTGATGTATTATATGAAAAACACCAAAAGGGCAGCCATATACTCCATGACGCCGGATGATTATCGGTTTGAATCCTTAAATAGTTACCTAGATGTTTATGGGTATTCTCTAATGATCCTATTGTCTGATGGTGGTAGGCAGTGGACTGTAAAGTAGATATTTTGAGTAGTTCACATGTTTCTTTAAAGATTGTCGATAAAAATTCGGCACCCCTGTCAGTCGCGATTCTGTCAGGGATTCCATATCGAAGTATAAACTTTGTAACGAAATTTTCGCAATTTCTAAAGAACTTTTCGTTTCCATAGGAAATGCTTCTACGTACTTGCTAAGTTCGCATTGTATAGTTAAAATATATGAGTAAGTGTATTCGTCTCTATCTAAGGGACCTACAACATCAAGAAATACTTTTTCCATAGCCGATTTGGCTGTGGTTGTAATCGTTAAAGGTTCTTTAACATAATGAGAGTTATGTTTCTGTCTTTGACATTTGTCACATTTTTTTATAAAATTCGTCACATCATTTTCAAGACCTGGCCAAAAGTAATATTTTCTAATATTTTTATACATACGTCTTATACCAGCGTGGCCACTCGTTGGTAAAAGATGAAAATCATTTAATATTACTTTTTGGTCGTCTTTATTAACTATTCTTTTGATATTATTTAAAATACATAAACGGGGTCCGGACCAATTAGGATGGTTTTTTATTTCCAACACTAATTTACTAATAAAATCGTCGTATATTTTATTTGTAATAAAAATTAACTCGTGCACGTTTATCTTATCACAAAAATATCTCAGATCCCCCACAAAAGCGTCTGGCGTCAGTTGTAGTTGGGAAGCTGGATTTATAAACGTCATTTTTGCTGACGAGTAACAAAACACGCTATTCTCCACGTCTATTTCATTGCATCTGCGTAATTTATTAAGCTTATTACGGTCAATAAATTGTAATTCTACAGAGATTTTCGGTTTACTATGAATTTCTACAACTTTCGGTTGCGCAGGCCGATCGTCAGTAGGAACCATAGCACTCGGAGAACACTGAGAATCAAGAAGTTTCTTTCGTTGAGCTCGCGTCATAACTGTAATAGAACTTTCATACATATGTTTTAAGTCAGTGGATGTGATAGACAGTCGTGACATTGCATCGGCTGCTACATTGTCGGATCCTTTTATATATCGAATCTCGAAATTATACTCACTAATTATACTACTTATTATACTACTTATTATAAAGTCTAAATTTCGTAAGGCGACTAGATGGATCTCGCATACCAAACAAGTATATGAGTGGTTTATGATCAGTTTCAATAATGAAATGTCTAACATACAAATAAGAGCGGAAATGTTTCACGGCCCACACTATCGCCAACAACTCTTTTTCGATAGTGGGATAGTTAGTCTCTGCTTTATTTAGATTTCGACTTGCGAACGCTATTGGTTTTTTATTTGAATTACATAAAACAGCTCCTAAAGAATATTGAGAAGCATCAGTTTGTAGTACGAATTTATTGTTTTCGGAAAATTCCGGATATTGTAATATTGGAGGAGAAGATATTATAGATTTTAAAATAGAAAATGCAGTTTGGCACTTTTCGTTCCATATGAAGGGTATATTTTTCTTAGTTAACTGGGTTAATGGATGAGCTAAGCTAGCAAAGTTTTTAATAAACTTTCTATAATAATTCTAAAACGCAACACATCTTACTACTTCGTCTACGTTTTTTGGAACTGGCCAATTGGTTAATGCCTTAATTTTTTCAGGGTCGGGAAGCACACCTTCACCTGATATAACGTGTCCTAAATAAAGAATTTCTTTTTTCAAGAATGTACATTTATGTGGATTTAGCTTCAAATTTACTTGCCGTAATCTATTAAAGACATCTATGAGATTTCTGTTGTGATTTTCTAAAGAATTGCCAAAAACTACAAGATCATCTAAATAAACTAAACATTTTTCATATGTCAACCCTGACATTGCAATGGTCATCATTTTCGAAAACGCATTTGCACTGGTCTTGACCCCTTGGGGAATTTTTGTAAGCTGGTACTGCCCGGAAGCGGAAGCAGTACATTTCTTATTTGTGTCACTATCATCCGAAACTTTAAAGTGTCCTGAACAAAATGCAGTGTATTTTCGACTATCAAGGTCGAGTTCACATTGATAATATCCACTGGAAAGATCTAGAGTAGAAAAATATACAGAACTGGAAAGAGAATCTAGAATTTCAGTAATATTAGGGAGAGGGAACTTATCGTCTTGTATACAATTGTTTAATTTTCTGTAGTCAATTACCAATCGCCACTTCTTTTTGCCTGAATTATCCATTTTTTTGGGAACTAATAGTAATGGGCTAGACCATTCGGACTGACATGGTTCTATGATACCTTCTCACAGCATGTCACTGATTTGTTCGTGAACTTCACGTTTTTGTGAATGTGGTATTCTATATGGTTTACTAAAGACTGGTTGAGCATTTGGTTTCAAGGTAATACTATGTTTGTAAATATTTGTTGTAGTAAATTTATCCCCTGGCAACAAAAAAATGTCTGAAAATTTTGCACAAATGTTCTCGATAGCCACTTGTTCCTCATGATTCAAATGATTTATAGTTAAAAGACTAAATAACCTTTTAAAACGATCTGCGTTCACTTCGTTACACTGCTCGAAAGAGCAAATGTCATAATCGTTACTTTTTTGTATATTCGGTTGAATATTACTGATGCAAACTTCAGTTTCACTGGTATTTAATAATAAAATAGGTAACATGCCATTTACAGGTTTTACTAATGTACTAGCAATAAAAATTCCGTCTTGTAATTCAGACGAACACACAAGGCATTCCTCCGTATAATTCGTTTGTATGTAATGAATCGATTCCGATCTTGCAGGTAAAGTTAAACAATTGTCATTTTCACATATATTTTTTAAAGAAAAAGTACTACTTTTTTGTAAGTTATTCTTCAAAGTTAAAGTTAAAGAAGTAAAATCTAGAATAGTGTTATACTTTGCAAGAAAATCATGTCCTAAAATAGCATGTGACTTACACGGTAAGGAATTAAAAACATAAAATACAATTAAATAAAATAACGTTTATTATCTTTGAAATTTTTAGAAAATTATTTAGATTCGTCAAAAGTTGGTGTGGTAGAGCCACACCAACTTTTGACGAGAGAACAGCTGTTGAGAAGGGCTGTTCTCTCTGAGACAGTCTTGATAATGCCTCGTTTAGAGGCGAAACAATTGTCGACGTTTTGTTGTCCTTTTGATTCTGCGAAAAATTAATGCTATTAATTAATGCTAAAAAGTTTTTTCTTAAAAAAATTTTTTACTTACCATTGTTTTTAAATGTATTTAGTACAGAAATGGGACGGAAATTGGACGGATCTGAAGTACTACCCGATTTAAACAGGGGAATTAATTTACTAGATTTCATTAAATCAGGGAACACACCACTATCAACACAATTATTAAATATTATTACTAGTTCAGGAGCAACCATTTCAACAAAAGATTTAAAAGTTTTTAAGATGGTGTTTATGTTAACTTTACTGAATTTAAATATAACGTTACAAGGAACGTTTGCTTTTAACAAAGATTCTGCAATGGGGGTTGAAGAGCCTAGGGCTTTTGTCAAATCTACAGGAATTCGGGAGAAAAAATTTTTAAATTCGTTAGCGACCTCGAAGTCTGATGTTGTTATTTTACCATTTATATTAAGTTTAAAATTATTATCATTTAATTTTTGTTGACCTCTTTCCGCGTTTATAATTTTCCAAGTAGATTTAACTTTGTCTGCACTATTGAGAATTTTATCACTTATATATTTTGATTTAGCTGCTAAACAATCTGCTTTAAACTTTTTGAATAAGTTTTAACATAATCTAGAAATTCAACTGATCTATTAAGCTGTCTTTCTGAGTATAGTTCATAAAGTTTTTGTCTACTTTTGTGTATACCCCCAGTGGCCCATTCACTGAAAGTAGGACTATCACTAATCATGACCTCCTTAGACTTGAAAATGGAGTTGAACTCGTTGTAAAAAGAATCAAAAAATAATTTATACATTACATTTGGATCTAAACCAGTGTCTAAGAATGGAATTTTATTGCAAAGTCCAACCCTCATACGTTCCAAGCGGTCACCAGTTATTGGTCTACATAATATTTTACGTTTTATAACTTTTTCTTTAGTGATTTTAAAAGATGCTATTTGCCCATAATGGTCTGAATCTAGCTTTTTTATAATACTTTTACTTTCTGGCAACATATCGCTGTATATATTATCCAGGCTATTGTAGCACAATATCTAGTAGGCTCCAAAAATAAGTTTGTAAGATTGTGTGATTGAAATAAATTTAAAATATTATAACTCATAGGCGTATTAACAAGTAAATCGACATTAAAATCACCACAAACTATTAGGTACTTATTAGTTTTTCCAAGTTTACATAGAACTTTGTCAATAAGTTCCTCAAATTCGCAAAAGGGCGAGGTTCCAGGTTTATACACGCATACTACTATGAATTGCTCCATTTCCACGCAAGACAGTTCGACTTTACTCTCTAGAGAAAGAGACACAATATCTTTCCATTCTTTAAATTTAAGTTTTTTATTTAATAAAATCAAAGATAATATGATATGATATGTGATAAAATCAAATTTAAAAAAATTAATTTTATTTAAAAAATTTTAGGGTGCAAAGGGGCCCTTCTTACATCTATCGGGCCCCAGCGACCTCACCTGCTAGTGGCGCACCTGCTGATTAACGGACGAGGTTCGTATATTACGGTACCCATGTGGTGGCTTTGGCCCCTACGTGGATACCAGGTGGTACAACAGTGTTGGTCCGGGGGGGTACCACCGTGCAGCTGTGCTAAAGCCCCCCAAGTAACCCAGCCCAGGCTGGGTTGCGTTAGGGGTTCAGCAGCGGCACTGCCGGGCCCGGGGCGGTGTATGGTGCGGCAGGCAGGGGTCCAGTGGGGGCGAAGCGGAGTCTAGTGTGGGTGGTGTGGGTCGATTCGCCGGCCAGGGAGACCCTTAGCAACGGCGTTGCCGCGGCCGCCCGCAACATAGTCATGGGGCCCGCCTGGGACCAACCACCCCAGTAGGCTGCCCCACATGTTGCGCATAATCCTGTTGTGGGGTCGCCGCTCCGGGTGGTAACCGGTGTGGGGTAGCGGCGGCCTTGCATCAGGGGGGTTTGGGAGCCCTTCCGTCCGGCGGGTCGGCTCCGACCTAACCACACGGTTCTAGACGAAGCTAGCCTCTGCACTTTGTCACTTACTGCCGCACCAAATATCGCCCTGTCTTCACGCTTCCCCATATTTCACAATGACAGTGCAACAAGAGAATAGACGGTACACAGCGGCCCCTAGAAACCCCACAAAGTTGACTTCGTTTGAGGTGGAGTTCGCGAATATCCGCGGACTCCATGCAAACCTCGATACCGTCCACCATCACCTGGAGTCGGCACGGCCTTCTGTGATGTTCCTAACGGAGACACAGATACGCCGCCCTGACGACACGTCGTACCTCTGTTACCCGGGCTATATTATTGAGGAACAATTCCGCGATAAAGCCGGGGTGTGCGTGTTCGTTAGGGCGGATGTTTGCTGCCGCCGGTTGCGCTGTCTGGAGAACCCCTCCTACTCCGTCCTTTGGCTGCACGTGGATCATGGCTCCATGAGCCAGATCTACGTGTGCGTCTACCGCTCCCACACAGGGGACACTGGGACAACAAGGCTTTTCGAATACCTCAGCGAGATGGCTGACGATGCGCAGGTGCGGTTCCCGAACGCTGACCTGGTTTTCCTGGGGGACTTTAACGGTCATCACGTTGAGTGGCTGGGGTCCCTTAGGACCGATCATGCGGGACGAACCGCCCATGCATTCGCTCTCTCCCACGGGCTGACCCAGATGGTACGGGGGATCACCCGGATACCTGACAGGTCAGACCACACGCCCGCCTTGCTGGATCTACTGCTGACGAGTCGCCCAGCCGAGTACAGTGTGTCGGTACGCGCCCCACTGGGCACATCCGACCACTGTGTGGTGCACGCCAGCTTCCAAGTGCCACCGCCTGCTCGTGCTGAACAAATGACTCGACGACTGTGGCACTACTCGTCGGCAGACTGGGACGGTCTCCGCGATTACTTTGCGTCCGTCCCGTGGAGCCAGCGCTGCTTTGTAGGGAAGGCGCCTTCGGATAGCGCTGCTGCCATTGCTGGCGAGATCAGTCTAGGGATAGAATATTATATCCCTTTCACTGATGTCGCCAGCATCCGTAAAGCTCGCCCCTGGTTCGGGCGTGAATGTGCCGAGGCTGTCCAGAAAAAACAGTCGGCATATCGCGCCTGGGTCAGGGCTCGGGCGGCACGTGACCCGAACGTGAACCGCCTCAAAGCAGCGTACAATCGGGCCACTAGGTTCAGCAAGAGGGCCTTCAAGAGAGCGGATGCCCAGCGCATCGCGCGGCTTGGTCAGGAGCTCACATCCCATCCCACGGGCAGCCGTGGATACTGGCAACTGGCCAAAGCCGTACAGTCAAATTTTTGTCAACCCTCGCTGCCACCACTGCGTTTTCCTGATGGATCACTGGCTCACAAAGCCCAAGAGAAGGCGGACATGCTCGCAGACCTCTTTGCGGCTAATTCCCGGGTCGATGACCGTGGCCTGCAGCCCCCCGCCATCGCCAACTGTGGCCACACTATGCCTGATATTGTTATCAGGCAATGTGATGTACGGGCAGTGCTGCGGTCACTCGACACGCGGAAAGCCAGTGGCCCTGACGGCATTCCGGCGGTGGTGCTACGAAAATGTGCTGCTGAGTTGTCTCCAGTATTAACGCGTCTGTACCGCCTGTCATACTCTACAGGCCTCGTGCCGGAGGCCTGGAAGGAGGCGAACGTACAACCGATCCCCAAGAAAGGGGATCGATCCGATCCAGGCAACTATCGACCCATAGCTGTCACCTCAGTCATTTGCAAGGTGCTCGAGCTTCTTATTAATAAGCAGCTCATGCGATACCTGGAGGATCACTCGCTAATCAATGATCGGCAATATGGCTTCAGGCCAAAACGATCAACGGGTGACCTCCTGGCATTCGTCACGCATGTATGGGGTGAGGCTATGGAAAAGTTCGGCGAGTCCTTGGCTGTTAGCCTGGACATCGCCAAAGCTTTCGATAGGGTCTGGCATGCTTCGCTCCTTTCCAAGCTTCCGGCATATGGTCTACCTCCTCAACTGTGCAGCTGGATTGCCAGTTTTTTAAACGAGCGCCGAGTGCGGGTCCTCTGCGATGGCCAGGCTTCTCGCTTTTTGCAAGTGAATGCCGGGGTACCGCAGGGGTCCGTACTGTCACCAACTCTCTTTCTTCTGCATATCAATGAAATGCTTTCCCTCGGGAACATTCATTGCTATGCAGATGACAGTACATTGCACGGGAGTTACTCGGTTCGTCCGACGGCGGGGCGATCTGTGATAGAGGAGGAGAGACGACATCTCGTGGGTGATCTCGACCGAAACCTCGATAGTATCTCCCAATGGGGTGCCGAGAACTTGGTCGAGTTCAATGCCCACAAAACACAGGCGTGTGCATTTACAGCGAAAAAATCCCCTTTCCTTCCCCTACCCACTCTTCAGAATGCAATATTACCAATGAAGGACAATCTAGACATCCTTGGCATAGACGTTCGTCGAGAGCTCAATAACACAAAATACATTGAGAGATGTATTGGGCTAGCTTCGCGGAAACTAGGAATACTGAACAAGGTAAAGCGATTCTTTACACCGCACCAGAGGTGTCTGCTGTACAAAACGCAGATTAGACCCTGCGTTGAATACTGCTCTCACCTCTGGGACGGCTCCGCGAAGTATTTGCTGGACGCACTCGACGCTATGCAGCGACGCGCTGTTCGCATTATAGACTGTCCGGAGGTAACGGGAAGCCTTGAGCCGCTAGCCCAGCGCCGAACAATTGCTTCCTTGGCCGCGTTCTACCGTATTTACCACGGTGAGTGTTCTGAAGAGCTCTTCAACCTGATCCCACCCTCTCCCTTCCGATCCCGAACAACGCGTGCCGGGCAGAGATGTCACCCTCATACCGTGGAAACCGTCTTCGCGAGAACCGAGCGTTTTAAACGATCGTTTCTCTGCCGAACGATGGTGGCTTGGAACGCCCTGCCTGCGCACGTGTTTCCTCCAACATATAACCCTGGGCTCTTTAAGCGAAGCGTGAAGAGGCACATTACAGGGTCGTCAAGTTGAGGGCCACTCTCTATAGTATTCCTGTGTACTGTGAGAGTCGCCCTCAATTGCCAGACGTCGCCTCAGCTTACCATCAGGCGAGTGGCGTCAATTTGTCGACCTAAATATAAAAAAAAAAAAAAAAAAAAAAAAAAAAAAAAAAAAAAAAAAAAAAAAATCCCCCCCGTACTGTGGTCACCCTGTAGAATGCACTACCAACCCGGTGATTACTGAAATTGAACATGAGCTCATTCGACTTACGCATATGTTCTGTAATACAAAAAATATCAATATTATCTGAATTCATTAATAGTTCCAACTCTAACTCTTTGCCATGTGTTAAACAACCAATATTTTGATGACCTATGTTGATATAATTTACATTTTTTGATTTGGTTTGATTTGGAGGACATTTTTTAACATAATTAATATTTGTAACTAAATTTAATTCAATTAATTGACTATGTCTGCTAAAGGGTAATATTGCCTCTGTTGTCGTAGAACTTAATTTAAATTACTTGGAACAGATTCCAAAGTCTTAACACTAAATCTACATTGTTCAATAGAAGCAGTTTTGTCAGCCAAGTTCTTGGCTGAAGTGTAAAAATAATTGAATAGCAAACTTGCTATTTGTCTCTTATAATGCTTTGATAGAAAATACCTACCTTTGTTTACATAAACAATATGTTTGTTATCGTTAAACTTACTGTCAGAAGTTGACAAATTGTAATTATATACAGTTGTCTTAAAAACAGAATAAAGTCAATTACATGGAATTTATTATTATATTGGCTAGTTAAATTGAGTTGTAAATTTATCTTATATCTAAGAGAATTTTCCACGTCTGGCACACCTTTTATATATGGTAATGTAAACATTACTACATGTTCAACATTTAAGTTTTGCATTTTGTCAAAGTATAGGGATAGTTCATTTTTGTTAATTTTACCCCTGTTTGAGCAGAAAATAATTATTTTACTGTTTGAGTCAAAATTATATTCTAATATCTTTTGCATAATTTCATTTAAAGATGCACCTGGATAACAGTTATTAATAATTGAATAACAATTTGAATTAAATTGTTGTATCAGAAAAGAACCAAAATAAGTTCCAATATCATCACTAAATAAAATTAGTTTAGTATAACCAGTATGACTATTACTTTTTACACTGTCACACAATTCATACACTAATGAAGCAGAAGGGGAGCAAGTTGTAAGGGAAGCCTGGTGCTCCAAAGATTGAGGAGGACTTGTGCAGTTGATGTTGCACGAGTGGTTATTTATAAATGTATTAAGGCGCTCAGTATTATAATTAGATGTTTTGAGTACCTTATCTATACTTGATGAACACTTATTAAAGTCTTTTAGAGACCATTCATATTTCTTAGTTACATACTCTAACTCAAATTGCAAATTTTTTATTTGTGACTAAGCGTTGTGTGTCAGTGTAATATTTTAAATGACTTTATTTAAGTTCTAACATAGATAATTTAGCTTGTTCCCTTAATTTTAAACTAGAGTTAACATTTTTACACATTTTGATTAAGATTCTATGATATTTTAATTGTTTCTTTGATTTTAAAATGAATTTCTTTATTTTTAGGTATTTTTTTAGTTTATTCCTGCTGCAAAAATAAACTGGCTTGTCCAGTTGGTATGAACTGTCATTGGTAAGATCTATAGTAGACAAGTCCAGGTTTGGAACTGTTGCAGAAGGAACAAACTGCGGAGTACCACTCATTAGCTCGTTATAAAGGTTATCCGTTTGTTGGACTACGACTTGCTCGGCAGCTGACTCCAGGTGTAAGATTTGCCCCTGGGCATCGCGTAGCTCCTGTTCCAGCAAGGTAGTCCTCCTCAAGGTCCCTTCATACTCGTCACTGCACTCTTGAAACCTATCTACTATTGATTGAAGGTGGTTCCGCTGCATTACAATTTCATCATAACTAATATGAAGCCTAGCTAGTTCAGATTTTAGTTTTTTACTATCGTCTAAAGCACCTATCAACAAGTTTTCATTTTCTTCTCTTTCTTTTTCTAATTGTAAACAGAGCTCTGTTTTAGATTTAAGTTCCTGCAACACCAGCTGAAGTTTGGGCTCCTCCTGCTGGCTGGATAAGGCTCTACGGCTACGGGTATTCATATTCTCGACAAATAAGTGCAATTAAACGCAATTTAGAAAATACAAGTCGGTAGTTCGAGGTTATGTTAGGTACCGGTAAATTAAAATCAAAACTTTTCTGTACTTACGAAAATAGATCGCCTGTTTTCAATGTTGAGTATATGAATAAACACGTATAATAAAATAATTTTACCTATTATAGGAGAAACATTATGTATTTACGTGAAATAACATTGAACAATACGGTCAGCTGATTCGTCACTTTTTAGCTTATTTTTACACTAAAATACACAAAATTCTTTGAAATGATTATTTTTGCACTACTATTGTGATGATATTGGAGTTATCTGATGTAATTTGTATTTATTTCACTAATAAATTTATAGGAGCTAAAATTTTACGACTGTTCAATAGTGTTGCCAGACGCAGAAAAAAAAAATATAAAACAAAATAAATAAAAATATAAAACAAAAAAAAAAAACATAAAACTTATGATCTAATGTATCTCGATCTGTGTGGTCTGAGCCACAAGTGTTACTAAGTCTTAAATAAACATATCCGATTGCAGTTATTGTGCCACCGATTCCGCTTATCTTAATGTTTTCTTTATGGATCGGTATGTTTAACACTCTCAATGCCACATATATATAAAGTAATTCTGTAATAGCAGGCCATTGGGGCGGCGCGCCGCCTACCTTAAGTAGTTTCACAGCAAGCCAAACCCAATTTTGTCAAACTTCTGTACCAGGCCACGTGGGCTGCGAGCCGGACACCTCGTAAACTTTACTTGCAGGCCGCGTGGTTCGCTGTGATCCCACAATTTCAATCAAATTTTTAGACCGTGGCTTGCTAGATAAGGACTTGATATTAGTACCATTGAATTTTTGAATAAAAATTCTCATGATTCAAAAAAAAAAAAAACCAAAATCGGACTTAATTTGCTAGTATAATATAAGGTTCAAAGTTAAGTAATAAAACCCATTGAAAAGTAAAGAAATCAGATATTTATTAGAAATTATAAAGAAAAAAAAAATAGAAAAGAAAATGAGAAAAAAACAAAACTGTGAATAATATTTTTTTTTTATTTGTATGTTAATTTAATGGCCAATGTTATGAAGAAACACTGGGTTGGGTTGGGCATTTTAGGCATACAGGGTTCATTTTTTTGGTTTTGTCTCTTGCATCTTTTGCTGCAAGTCGTCCAGCATTTCGGTCTGAGTCACTAGAGTCCGACATTTCTAAAAAAGCGCGGGAAATCGCGGTAAAATTGGAACGAAATTCCTTGTTACCAGGCTACGTGGGCGGCCGGCGGCCAACTGACCTAATTACACAGGTGGCATGACATAATAAGTTTATGCAAGTAGCAACGTCAATTTTTGACAAGTAAATTGGCGGGCTAATTGTGGGACGCGCGCGGTCCACATGGCTTGTCAGTAAAAGTAAACAAAATTAGTGATGGCATGCTGAGTTAAAATTTTTGTGGGCGGCGCGCGGACCACGTGGCAGTGAGAGTGTTAAGGCACTGATATGTTTATACTTGATGGCACAAATGGAAGCTCCAGTGTCTACTAGGAATAAGTAATGATATGTACCTATGTATGCAACAATTATTGTCTTTGCATAAATATGATCATTGCCTTTGTTGGTCACGAAAAATTTTTAACTCGTTGTTTTCTACGGGTTCTTCCTTAGCAACATGAATATTGCCATTATTGCGAGTATTCTGATGACCTCTAGAATTATGAATATTAGAATTAGAATTCTGATACGTACCCCTATGCCATGTCGATCTCCCCGCGACTAGCTGAATTCTGGTAATCACGTCCGCTGACCCGGTGACCTGTATTACCACGATGATGATTATTGCTGTTAAAATTATTATTATAAAATACACCTTGGTTTTGTCGGTTAAATGTCTGTTTGTCTGGGACTCTGGTATACTTAAAATTAGCTCTTCGAAAATTGCCGGAAAACTTAATCCCGTTATTCTTAAACATAGATAAAACGTTTTCTGATTGCGATGGTGAAGCAATTTCTTCATCTATCGCTGTTTGTATAGCGTCCTTCAAATTTTCAAAATTACGCGCGGCTATTATAGTGCTAAGCCGTCTATTACGCAAACCGTCGGCAAAACGTTTAATCGCTTGCTTTTCATTTAAAGGTCTCAAAATATTGAGCGATTCAGTCTTGCCGTCCGCTTGTGCATTCCATATTCATCAATAGATTTTTGCTCTTGCCATAGAGTTTGTAATTTATTTTGTAAAGAAACTGCGCTCTTATTAGGTAAAAGAATAGTGCGCATATCTGCCAATAACGCGTCTACAGAAGCATAGTTAGAGGAGAGTTTCAACTTTGCGACTTGTGATAGTCGGCTTTTTAATATAAAATTAACTAAATTTGACTTACACGTATCATTTCCTAACATAGAACTGTAATAGTCAATACCGTCAATTAGTTGTCTAGTAGTTGTTTCCTTATTGTCCAAGACTGGTAAACTCAAAGCCGTTTTTAGATTAAACTCCATTTTGGAAATAGACTTTGGCTTAACTATTTTACTTTCGGTGACCTTAATATGGGTCTCGTTACAAAATTCCGTTATATCTATATAAAACTGCTTAATTATATCGCTTGGATTAATAGTAAACACTCTGTACTATAAGGTGTCTTATGGGCTAATTGCTTATCAATATTAGGTATTACATTCATATACTGGTTATACACAGTTTCTGCGTTCTTTAACTTTCTCTTAGGAACTCTCGAGTCCTTCGATCATAATTTAATCTAATTAAATTTTCTTTAATAGACTAACTGATTTGTAATATTTTTGAGCTCATGAGCCATAATACGTACCTTACTCCAACTCCAACTTAAAACTGAAACACACCTTATTCTAGGAAATATATGAAATTAAAATAATGTACTGTATACATTTTACCACGTTATCTGGATAACAGAGCTAATGTCCTTTTGTACAGCACTTTGCTTTATTTTATTGTTTATCGCGACTTGCCGAAGAACCTGGATTTGTAGCTGCCTCACACGTAGCACACCGGTTGTAAATAGCGGTAGAGTTTTCTCTGCGTCGAGAAAATGATCGTCTCAAATTTTCGCGTATCATTTGGTCATTTATCCATACATGGTGGCATCTTTTGTAGCATCTCATAACAAAGTATACGCCAACCAACAGGCACATTACGAGTAGAATCACCATAACGATGCTAATGGTAGATAAGTGGAATTGCAGTTGCTCGGTGCTGGCTGTATTTGACGAACCAATACCATTTTGGTTTATCACGACCTCTTCTGGTTTTGGAGCATTTGAGTACACATAATAAAATTGTCCTTGAAGATACTATAGGTAATAATATAACAAAAACTGTGCGAGTTTTTGTAATACTACGACGGGCGCGCGTCACAGGAATGTCGAACACACTCATTGTCTTAGATGCACTTTACTAACTGAAACCCGATGCCGAACACAAAACATGGCAGGGTCGCCATATAAGGTTGTGTGTTGAGCGAGAAATGAAACATCTGACTGCTGGATAATAACTGTCGTATAATTGCATGAACCTTATTATATATGGAGGCAGTACAGTATAAATCTATAACTAAGTACAAGTATATGTCTTATACACTACAACGACAACATCTTATATGTACGGAACAACATAGATCTCTTCAAAAAAATTTCCGATAACCATAATTTTAATACAAGAAATAAAAATAAACTGGCAATGACAAAATTGACTTCATAGAGTTGGTAATTCGTTTGTAGGCAAATGTATAAAAATTTATAATAAAATTCCTCAGGATTTGGTTGTCTCTTAATAAGTTTAAAATAGTAGTTAAAAAATGTTTGATGATGAAAGGCCACTATAATGTAGACGAATATCTTAATGATAAAAATGCATGGTCACTCTAATCTTCTGTTGTTGGCCACTCGTATAATACAATATAAACTAATTGTAACAATGTAAACAAAACAATATTAAAAAAGAAAATGGATAATCTACCTGAGTTTCTTGCTGGTCTCTTCTCAGGAGAACCAACTTACCGAACCAGCGAAAGAATCATTTTCTAATGGTTATTTATGTACTTACTTAATTTAGTATTTTTATAATATTACTTGTCAAAATTGTGATATTTTGACATTCATATGTGCTCTTTATGTGCCTAAACTGAATAAATGAAATTGATTCTTTGATTCTTTGATTCTTCTTTGAACCACTACGGGAGCTGGATTAACGATTAACGGACTTGGGGAAATTTAACGGAAGTTAACGAATCCGTTAACATATTTTTAAGTTAACTTAAAAGTTAATCCGTTACTCGAATTGTTAACATCGTTAATTAACGATTAACGGATTAACGAGTTAATGGCCAGCTTTGGATATATTATTATAGGTGACTCAAAGGTGATTAAACAAGTCTACTACGCACTTTGTCAATCAATAATAACATATTGCATAACGTCATGGGGAGGAGTAGGCAAGACCTTGCTTTTACCCGTCGAGCGAGCTCAGAGAGCAATCCTTAAGGTATCAACGTTCCGCCCTTTCGTATTTCCCACTAACCTCCTATACAAATCCTGTGAAGTTTTTGTAATACTACGACGGGCGCGCGTCACAGGAATGTCGAACACACTCATTGTCTTAGATGCACTTTACTAACTGAAACCCGATGCCGTCAGTTATTCATACTCAGCACAGTACTAAAACAACACGCATCACTTCCCTACAGCACTGAAGTTTCTTACAAAAGACGGAAAGATACTGTTTGCACTGAAAGAACTGCTATAAAACGCGAATACACAGCAGGCAAATCTTATTTGTTCTTAGGACCGCTTCTGTACAATAGGATAAACGCTACAGCAAATATTTATCCTCTTAATTATGCCCGTTGTAAGCAAGTACTAAATAATGCCCTCCAAGGGATGTCCTACGATGACACAGAGGAGTTAAATAAATAGTGATACGTTGAATAATTAAGACATATCTAATATAGTTATCAATATCAATATTGAGCCACTTTGGTATTGTACTAGCTCTTATTATATAATATGAATATTCTACTCATGTAATGTTACGTAATTGTTTTTGGTGTAATGTTATGTAATTTACTTAACTGTAATTGGCGCCTGAAACACAGGACTACCTTGTTCAGGCGCAAATTACGTTTATACGACTACCTATTTATAAAACATCTAGATACATATATATGTAAATAGGTATTATTATACCTACATACTTAAGTTATTAATGCACTAACTATAATTTAATAGCGCAAAATTAAAATTAAGATTCTATCTAAAATTTTATAGTACTTGTTATTACGAAATAAATTTATTATTATGTCGGTATAAGAAACGAGCTTATTGCCGCTTACTAGGGATGTGGTCTCGTCGTTGATCGGCAGGTGCACCACTTGCAGGCGAGTAGAAATACAGAATAAAACAAGTTTAGCTAGTGAAAAATGAATATAAGTATACCATGTGTATGACGAAGGGGATTATAGGTGCCTACTCTTGACGAATCAAGATAAAAAAAATAAAGAGTTTGAAAAAAAGATTGTTAAAGTGTTAAAGACAATAAACTTAGTAGCTCTGGTAACCTTATTTATTTTATGTTTCACTATTCTGACACACACAAACCACTTTTTTTTTTATACAGAGGTGCTTATTCCGCCGGGCGCCACTGGAAACACCTTCTGGGGTCACCAGAGACGCCCGCAGCAATGGACATGGGAGCGGCCGCGATCTCGCGGAATTAAAAAAAAAGAGGTGCTTATTTCGCTAATTTGTTAACCCCCACGTAAGCTAATAGCCGTTTTCGAGGTGTACATATATTTGCCAAAACCTCGCCCGTTTATTAGCAGGTGCATCGCATTTAGGTGAGGATGACTTGGGCCGTGAGGATGTTAGTAAGGCCCCTTAGCACCGTATTCAATCCTGTGATTTCCAGAGAGATATTTCTGTATTTTACTGATTGCCAGTCTAAAAGTACTAGGCGTTTTGAAAGAAACAATGATAATGATTTGATTGTTTGTTAGTTTGCATCGTATAGGCTTCTAAACTATTGAACTGGGTTTAAAAATTCTTTGACTAATATATAGCTACATTATCCCTGAGGGATATACACTTATTTTTATTCCGATAATGTGTTACCGTGGAAACTTTATCTTGCGGGCGGAGTCGCGGCATTGAACCAGTATTTTAAAAGGTTACGGATGAATCACTACTTTTTGTTATAATAAAAAAAAAAAATACATAAAACAAGCATCAATGTTTTTATAGCATTTAGGTACATTCGGTAGTCGGTGGAACACTTAGTTTCACCGATTGCTATGCAGAAACTATTAGGCGTTTCAAAGTGGGAAACAAATCCATTTTGGCAAACAAAAAGGTGTGTTTTGGTGTGCATAATTGTTGCCAAGTTCTAAACAATTTATAAGACTGACGACCAAATACTGAAACGTTACTCAAACATTAAGTAGCTGTTTAAATGCTTGTTTCACTATTCAGACACACAAACCACATTTTTATCCCCGATTTTTATACAGAGGTGCTTATTTCGCTAATTTGTTAAACCCCACGTAAGCTAATAGCCGTTTCGAGGTGTACATATATTTGCCAAAACCTCGCCCGTTTATTAGCAGGTGCATCGCATTTAGGTGAGGATGACTTGAAACATGAGGATGTTAGTAAGGCCCCTTAGCACCGTATTCAATCCTGTGATTTCCAGAGAGATATTTCTGTATTTTACTGATTGCCAGTCTAAAAGTACTAGGCGTTTTAAAAGAAACAATGTGTGAATGATTTGATTGTTTGTTAGTTTGCATCGAATAGGCTTCTAAACTATTGAACTGGGTTTAAAAATTCTTTGACAAATATGTAGCTACATTATCCCTGAGGGATATACGCTTATTTTTATTCCGATAATGTGTTACCGTGGAAACTTTATCTTGCGGGTGGAGTCGCGGCATTGAACCAGTATTCTATAAGTTTACGGATGAGTCACTTATTGTTATTATTTTAAATAAATTAAAAAATACATAAAGCAAGCAGCAATGTTATTATAGTATTGAGGTAGGTAGATACATTTGGTAATCGGTGGAACACTTAGTTTCGCCGATTGCTATGAAGAAACTATTAGGCGTTTCAAAGTGGGAAACAAATCCATTTTGGCAAACAAAAAGGTGTGTTTTGGTGTGCATAATTGTTGCCAAGTTCTAAATAATTTATAAGACTGATGACCAAATACTGAAACGTCACTCAAACATTAAGGAGCTGTTTAAATGCTTGAATAACTTAAATTTAAATTTTTCATTCAAACCCAAATGTCACTTTTGAGTATCTGAATATTTGAGTCACGTTTCAGTATTCGGTCGTTAGAATAATTGACATTGTATCAGTTGTCAACGTTGTCAAGTTTTAAAGGTTAAAGATTCTAATTGACCCTATCGTCATCTTCGGAGTCCAAGCCATGCTCCTATATATGACTGCCTCTGTGGCTCAGTGGTATGAGTATGCGACTGCCGCCCCTGAGGTCCCAGGTTCGATTCCGGGTCGATTCAATTATTTGTGTGATCCACAAATGTTTGTTTCGGAGTTTGGGTATTTTCTATGTATAATATGTGTGTATTTAGAAATATATAAGTATGTTTATCAGTCGTCTAGATCCCATAACACAAGCTTAAATTAGCTTAATTTGGGCTATATGACGTTGTATGAGAATGTCCAAAAAATATTTATTTATTTATTATATTATTTATTATTATATTTATTATGCACGGGACAGCATTGCTAACAAATACATGAGGGTCTGGTAAATAATATCCTCTCGCTGGAAACCATGCTCCAAGCCATGGTCTCCAGCGCGAGAAGGTGGAACGCGGCCGTGTCCTTCTGCGAGCAAGTCATGCTCACGAAGGAGGCGGCCGAGAGGGAGAGGGAGCGTACCCTCCCCGCTGTTTCACACTCAGCGGCCAGGGCGCCGCAGACTCATCTACGCCCAGGACCATCGACCTCCATGATCGGAGCCAGAGGTAGGTGGTGCGTGCTGCGGGGCCTTTGCCCCACAGCAAGCAACCAGATTCACTCGCCGACGCGGGATAAAACCCAACCCCAACGACGAGGGATTTTCATTCCGACCAAACCCCCGAAGAGGCCACATAGCTGGCCAAAGTCCGTCGGGCGCCACTGGAAATAATTTCTGGGGTCACCGGAGACGCCCGCAGCAATGGACACGGGGGAGGCCGCGAACTCGCGGAATTAAAAAAAAAAAGAGGGTCTGACAAATATACCTACCGATAGGGCCTAGGAAACATTGGCTCTTATGAACGTGGAACCAACAAAGTCACAAGCGAAATGTGGCCTTAAGAAATGCCTCAGATTTCTCAATTGACTTTCCTCAATTGACTAGACGTTACCGGTCATCGTATAATAAACGTAGCAAGTTCAATCAACTAGAAATTAAATTATTCCTGCTTAATTAATAGACTCCAATCCACCTTTTCCAACCAAAAGCATTGACTTTTAATCTGTATATACCATCAAAGTATTAGATAAACTATGTCCGTACACACACGTTAATTATTACTGGATTTCTCATCTTTTTCCTGTCGATGGACGTAGAGGTCGGTTTATAGGGTTGGGCCACGTGCCTGTCTGGGGGCCAGCAGATGTCCCGTGACACCTGCCCTTGCCACCTCACCTATCACTCTCTGACCCACACCTATAAACATATACCCATCCCTTTCTAGTTGTGCTTATTTTTATATAATTTATACAAAGTGACGGTAACTAGAATGGACCTGAGGCGGTTATAATGACCAGTACCTACCTCAGCTGTGTTGTTAATTAGCTAGTTATACGTACATCATGTATGCATCTGAAGAAGTCATGTCAATTTGTTATTTCTTACAGTTTCCGTTTAAAATTAAAAAAGGTTTTTTTTTTAATTACCTACTCTTACCTAGAAATATTTTGAACTGCTCACAGCCACAGCTCTACATTAGAGTTGACGTTAAATGTGCCCTTTAATAAATACTAGCGTACTACTGCTTGGCCTTTGACTAATTATATACCAAAACCTTCCTCAAAAACCACTCTATCTATTGGTGAAGTCAGTGCCAATTTTAATGAAAATCAGTGCAGAAGTTTTCAAGTTTATTGTGAACAGTACAGACAGACGCTGCGGAGTACTATGTTATATATATGTTTTAAACACCTATTATTATGTCAAAGTCAAATACTTATTATATCAATTTATGCAGGTCACAAAACACAAAGTAAGAGTTATGAACATCAATCCTACATTTAATGCTAAATTGGCAAAGGTAGAGCCTGTGCGAAAAGAGCCTGACAAGAGGAACTAACGGCCATCAGTCTTTTTTCTTCGCCAGTAAACACTTAATTGTTTTTTCAAAAGTATCTAGAAAGTTGCTGGAACTATACGCATCAAGGAAAAACTGTATAAGATTATTTCAATGTGCATAAATATTACATTTATTATGTAGGATATCATTATTATACTCTCTATTATAGTATAGTTTTTTTTTTTTTTTTTAATCCGCGGCTTGTGGCTGTGGCCGCATCTACGTCCATTGCCGAGTGCCTCCGGTAGACACTGAGAGAATTCCCAGTGGCACCCGGCGTATTATAGTATAGTGTAGAGACAACAGTAGGTCCAAGTGTCTGATTTCTTTCATAAAAAACTCTGCCTCAACCAAAGGTTTGCCAATATCTTCACATTTATTGGGGTTTTAACGTTCCAGGCTGTCAGTCAGTATGGTATAGTAACGAAGAGAATGTATTTTTACAAGATAGCTACACTATAAATTAATAGTTGGTATATTTCTAAAGCATCGGTGGCGTGGTCGGTAGTGCATCGGCTTTCGACTCTGGAGTCTCGGGTTTGATTCCCGGGTCGAATGAAATATTTGTGTGATCCACAAATGTTTGTTTCGGAGTTTCTTGAGACAAATGCAACTCTTGCAATTGCAATTTGAATTTCGTCGAGTCATACAACCGCAACGTATTTTTACGTAACTAAGCCGCCTTTTTTATACACCGCTTTAAAACAATCTCCCGCATCTTGCCTCAAGATTTGAGATTAAATAATTAGTGAAGGAACAGGAAACAGGAGCTGGCCAGCCCTGAAGGAGTAAGTAACGCAGAAAATACGAGCGCCCCTTTGAAACAGAAGAAGGTGAGTCCTAGACCCTAATTCCTTTTCTTTTTAATCTCAATTTTGCGATTGTTTTATAATCTCCCGCAAATACAGTCCACTAAAACCCGCACCGCTAGAACCAGCGCATACATTATTTTGGTCTTGACGCAAATGCAAGAGTTCAAATGTTTTCTATGTATATTATGTATGTATTTAAAATATATATAAGTATGCTTACCTGTTGTCTAGATCCCATAGCACAAGCTTACAGCTTAGTTTAAGCTAGATGACGTTATGTGAGAATGTAAAAAAAGCTATAACTGCTTAATTAAGAGCTTTAAAGCATATAGCTTAATAGACGACTTTATAAGAATGAAATAAGAGTGTAATAATTTTATTATAAAATGGAATTTGTATCTTTATATCTTTGATTGTGTATTTCGATAACATCCCACTGAGCTACCGCTTTTTTAATATTACTTTAACATTAAACGTCTGTTGGTGACATCGGTGTAATATTTTAACTACCTTATTATTTTATCTATATCTATTAATATTATAAAAAGGAAAGATTTGATACTCGTAGTTTGTTTGTTGCATTGAATAGGCTCCGATACTACTAGTACGCAGAACATTGAAAAATATTGATTAACAGCAAGCTCATTTTTCGTAAGCAGCTTTATTTTACCGAGTCCTACCCCAATATCTCAAAAAGAAATCTCAAATCAGGTAGCTAACAGAGTTATCCAGTTAAAAAAAAAAAAAAGTTCGGGACAGAATTGTAAGGTTGCATAGTTCGTATAGAGCTGCAAAGCGGTGCAGGTATTAAGTACATCATTGTAAATCAAATATCAAAAGTTCACATCGATCCGCCTTGTGCTAAAAATGTTATCCAAGGTTAAAGTTGAAAATTTTCGCTTTTTTGGATTCTTCTCGTAAACAGTGAATTATATATATTATATTTTAGTCTATAATTATGTATATTTTGTATATTGTAATTCTTATTGTAAATAAATGTTGTTTCATGACATTATTTCAAAAAATAGTTTTTACAAAATTGTAGATAATAAAATGGAAGTTCCTCTTCAGAGTTGGTAAAAGTGAAACCGCTCATCAAATCTTTGATTTTGGAGAAAATACAGAAATCACAGGGTGCTAGGTCGGGGCTATGCGCAGGATGGGTGACGAGTTGTACTTTTTCGGAAGCTAAAAATGACTTTGTTTTGTTGGCCGTGTGTGAAGAAGCGTTGTCATTATGTAGGAGAACGCGGCTTTTGGGTCGTCTTTCGCGAACTTTTTCTAACACCCTGGGTAAACAAATGGTAAAATACCACTCGGCATTAACACTCTTTTGATCTTCAAGTGGAATTGTACAGCTGGGACCCGTAGCTGAGAAAAAAACGCGATCATTTTTTACCAACGTTTCTCGCCTGCCTCACTTTTGATGGCTTGTTCTCATTTTCAAACACCCATTCACAAGATTGCTGTTTTTTTCCGGGTTCAAAACAATAAATCCACGTTTCGTCTCCTGTGACAATGTCATAAACAGCATTAGAATGTCCGTGGTCGTACTTCAGTAGCATCTGTAAGCACCATTCCACGCGAGCCCGCTTCTGCTCCGCTGTCAGTTCATGAGGGATCCAACGACAACAAAGTTTCCGAACTTTCAATTCTTCGTGTAAAATTTTCTGAATTTGACTCATACCAATCCCCTATAGTCCTCGAATGGTCTTATAGGTAATCCGCGGGTTTTCTTCAATTAACCGCTTAACAGTAGCCACATTATTTTCGTTGACGGCAGTTGAAGGCCGCCCTTCATGAAATTGATCATGTAAAGAAACTTGACCTCTCTCAAATTCAGCAAACCATTGCCTCACGGTGCTCAAACAAGGTGCTCCTCTCCCAAAAGCATTTTGAAGACGAGGGGCACAGTCTTGCAGAGAGAGAGGACTATTAAAATCATAAAAAATCATCGCTCTAAAATCATTTCAAACTTTGATGTGCGATAAAAAATAATTGACAAATGATTTCCCGCCAAATGCTTTTTTTATTACTAAGAAGGTTGCAACAATTAAAAAAATATAACATTCAAAATTCAAATAGTTCCGATTAGCCAGATATATTTTGTGATATAATTTACTGTTTACGAGAAAAATAAAAAAAACCGAAAATTTTCAACTTTCAAACTTTTCAACTTTGAATATGTCGTATGGAATTTTACTGTGGGGCAAATCAGCTGATATAGAGATAATTTGTATACTCCAAAAGCGAGCGATACGTGCGATTTATAAACTGAATGCACGAGTTTCTCTTAGAGAAAGATTTAAAGAAATATGCATTTTAACAGTTGCATCACAATATATAATTATGCGAATATTATGTTCGTTAAACAGAATATACATTTATACAGTATGAATAGTGACATACATGCAATAAATACTAGAAATACGCATAAATTGATTGGGACGTATTATCGTTTACAGAAGGTTCATGACTCCTTTGCAGGATTTGGTATGCGTTTTTATAACAAAAGTCCTCTAAACATTGTGAACCTTCCTTTGAATAAATTCAAAGTGGCTGTTAAGACACACGTCCTAAAAAAGGCATACTGATTATACTATTAAGGATTATCTAAACGATACAGAGAAATGGCAATGATTTGCTTGCTCATCACTCGAGCTACATGGGGCTACTTCTGTTTGAAATGTTGTTTTATTACTGAAACTCACTTATTATTGTTAAATTATTATTATTATGATATTGTTAGGTACTTTGAGATTATGTGACACCTTTAACTAGTATTTGACTTTTTTTGTGAATAACAGAGATCCATAATTTTTAAGTTCACTTGGTCCACACATGGTCACGTACTGCCCTTGCCCTCTTTTATTGTTGTAACGAAATCATTGTATTTACTGGCGAATAAAAAGAGTGGCCGTGAGTTTTTCTTGCCAGGTTCTTTCCTCACAGGCTCTACCTATTGCCTTGCGAATCTGGCGGTAAATCGAATATTTTAACTGGATAACTCTGTTAGCTACCTGATTTGAGATTTCTTTTTGAGATATTGGGGTAGGACTCGGTAAAATAAAGCTGCTTACGAAAAATTTGCTTGCTGTTAATCAATATTTTTCAATGTTCTACGGCCCACGAACTATACTGAACCGATTTTGAAAGTTCTTTCTCCAATTTGTGGCTACATTACGACTGCCTCGGTGGCGCAGTGACTGCCGCCTCTAAGGTCCCAAGTTCGATGACGGGTCGAATCAAATTATTTGTGTTATCCTTCGGAGTTTGGGAAATACCCAAACTCTGAAACAAACATTGGTGACTATGTATATATATGTATGTATTTAGAAATATGTAAGTATGTTTATCAGTCGTCTAGATCCCATAGCACAAGCTTATATTGATGACGTTGTATGAGAATGTCCAAAAATCTTAGATCAAAAATACCTAGATTACCGATCAGTGCTTTAAAAACGGCACCACTTCACCTCGGTCCACTATCGAAAATTGCACACTTGGGCGCTTCAGCCGCTTCCGTACTAAGTTCCTATTCCGCTTGCTGACTCTTGAGGGATGTGACAACGGCGCTGTACATTGATGCTTTGTATTAATTACTTCTATGTCAACTATCAATGTACAATCTTGTTTATTTTATAGATGGTAATTGTAATAATTACCTATATAGTATTCGAGTGCCAAGATTCCGCGTTGTATTTGTACTGAATCCTATATCTATAGTATTTTTGATCTAAGCCATAATATTTTTTTTTTTATTATTACCCTCGAGTATTTTTTTATAATTCCCGTGGGAATTATAAAAAAATATCACTTTCGTTAACTAGAAACACGCTAACGCTATCTATATCTTCTATTCTATCTATCTATATATTAAAGTATCCTTTAATATTTAAAACAGGCATTTTCCTCACTAATATTTTATCTTCTTATCTATCTCTTGAACTTCACAACCATCTACTCTCTTTGTAAAACCTTTTATTTTTATGTATAATATTTATATTACATTGTGCACAACCCCTATCAATTTCAACAATTTTCTTTCCATCCTGAGGTTGTCTGGAAGAAATTGCTCTTTAGCAATAAGGCCGCCTGTTTTACATTCTTTTTAAAAATATGTTTATATATTTGTTTATATTTTTCTGTACAATAAAGAGTATTTGATTTGATTTGATTTGATTTGATTTGGAATTGGGAAAGAGAAAACTGTATCACGTGGACGGAGTCCCAGTAAACAGTTAGTATTGAATATGAAGCTACAGTTCAGAAACTACTTGAGAAGTCATCTTTATGGTAAGGACCGCACGAAAGTTCTTCCCCCCCTTTTTTTGCAGAGCGGAAAATTATAGCTGATATTAAAGTGGGGTTTAAAAGCTTCGACATTCTGGAATTTAAGCGACTCAGATTAGAATATTAGAAATTAAACACAAACGAGCGTTGCAAAGTCGCACACTGGTACAATATGACCACTAAAACCTTTTAAATAGGTATTACCTATTGGTCTATCTTGCGCCTCAAACCAGTCTTCGTGGTAGGCATCTAGATCATTGAAAGGAGTCGGGGGAGGCCTTTGCCCAGCAGTGGGATAGTACAGGCTGAAAAAAAGAAGAAAAAAAGACCTATTAAATATCTCGGGATTGTGGTTTCTTGGTCAGTTGACAGAAAGTTCCGAAATTCTTCCTATTTTAAACCACTCGAAGAGTTTCCGTCTCGGATTCTACAACTCATTCTCCATCGGAAGTGAATACGAAAGCTGCTCTCGATAGATTTTTGGACTAACTTTTCAGGTGGTTTAGAATAGCTTACCTAGCTGGAAAGAAAACAGTCTCCAGTCCAAGCTCAAGTAAAATACTTTTTAAACTTTCACGATTGTCGTTCATTGGATATCTTAACTTTATTTCTGTCAGCCAACCTGTTACCACGAGTGTTGCAATCCAACCGAAACGTCGGGAAATCATACTTCGACATAAGGACGACACTAGATCCTGTTAAAATATCCGTTGTGAACTGACAACAAATTCCAATGAAAAAAAAAATTGTTAGTTTAAAATATCTATGAATAGAGAACGTCCGCGGCTTCACTCATGTGAAAAAAAATATAAATAGTTCCCGATTCCCGTGGGAACACATTCCCCAGATAAAATATATAGATACTACATCTATCGGCCAGTGAAAGTATCGTTAAAATCGGTCTAGCCGTCCCAGAGATTAGCGGGAACCAACAGACAGACAGACAAAAATATTGAAAATTGATTTTTTTTAATGTAAATATGCACATGCATTTTTTCGAACGATCGTCTGACGACAGTGACGGACGTCGGTCCAAGTAAACATTGCACAAAAAATTGTTTAAAGTCACAAATTTTATAAATAAATCACATCGAAACAACAACCAAGTGAGACTGAGTGCTATTAAATAATAAACATCGCATTTCTTGCAGGATTTTTAAGATTTTTTGGAAGAATAACATTGATTTCTTTTCTCAACGACCCCGAACATTTTATTTTTCCACTACCTACATCGATAGTCACAGTAGATCTCTGAGAGCGGTCAGTTGACATTGACATTCTACGTCACAATTCGGATACGTTCCATTACACACAAAATATGGAAGGGCAATTCCAACTGCTATTTGAAAAGATGAAAATTGAAATGCAAAAACAATCAACTGAATTAACTAATACAATACTTGATAAAATGAATGAAAAAATAAAACTAGTTTTAGAAAAAAACAAACTATTGAAGCTTAAAGTGGAAAATATTGAAAAAAAAGTATGAAACGATTAGAGAGAGAAAATAGAAGAAACAATATAATTATACATGGGTTGGCAGAAATGGAGAAATATACAGTGGATTTATTCAAAAATATTAAAAATTGTTTTTTAAAAGAATTAGGCATAGCTGTTGAAGAATCTGAAATAAATAAAAATCATCGAATTGCTATGAAAAAAAATGAGATTCCAAGGCCTACGCTCCTTTCATTAACAAGTGAGTGGAAAAAGAAAGAAGTCATGAGAAACAAAAAGAATTTAAAAGAGGTGTATATAACTGAAGATTACTCAATAGAAACACTCGAAATAAGAAAATCCCTACAAACTAAACTAATAGAAAAAAGAAATAAGGGAAATTTAGCATACATAAATTATGACAAACTGATTGTAAAATGATGTAGGCTTAGTAATAAACGCACAGAAGACAAAAATAGTTCAACCCGGCTAAACCCGAAATTGTAGCACATAATCATGACTGTATGCACAGGTCTTTGTATAGTGATTGCAAGTGCCCGACACTTGAGGTTGTTGCACAACATATGTACATCGGACTCATGATTGACACCCGGTTCTGCTGGAGACAGCATATAGATAATGTGTGTAACAAACTAAGATCTATATTAAGCAAGCTCAGTGTGTTAAAATACAAATTACCATTTCAAGTACTACGGATGTTATACATGGCTTTGGCAGACTCGGTTGTCGGCTATGGGTTGAGTAGCTATGGTAGGACTTATAAAACATACCTAAATGATATATACAACCTACAATTGCGCTTGCTAAAGGTGATTGTACCAAAGCATATTAAAGAAAAATATACTAACAATGATTGCGAAATATTCAAGTCCTGTAATGTTATGAGTGTTTTTGATAAAATAAAATTTAGTATCCTCACTGAAACTATTGTACCAGAGAGACTGGTTGAGAGGACGAGACCTGAGTACATGAGATCAATTATACACAAAAATAAATACATACTACCTAAAACTCAAAATGTGTATGGAGAAAGAGTTGATGACTACTTGGTTCCTGTCTTTTTAAACGGGCTACCTGACGACCTACAGAATTTTTATAGAAGCACTCATAAATCATTTAAATGTAAACTAAACCTGCACTTTCTTCCAAAATTTCATAATGAGAGAAGATATAACAATTAACACATATACCAATAACCGTAGTTAACTACATTATCGACAGTTTTCTAATGTATAGTTAAACTAATTTATGTATAATTTCTAAAAAATAATTTAGTTTATTAATTGCGGCTCCCTATACTCAGATAGACCCTGCGAGGTCTTCGTAGTGTGGGACATTGTAATGTATAGATTGTATTTTACGTATATTGGAAAAAAAAATTAAAAAAAAAAAAAAAAAAGAGAATCCAAAAGTTATAGCTACGAGGAAGAGACAGGTGTCGACGTCACCACAATTTAAACAGCCACAAAAACAAAAACAAGAAAAAAGAAACTCAGCTAAGACTAACCTTGGCCTTTCTTGTAAGCAGAAGCGCAGGTCGTATACCTCGGCACGCTATTCTAAACGACATAATTCGTAGGGCTCTTTCCACCGCAGGTCTTCCGGCCGTACGTGAACCAAATGGTTTAGCACGAAGCGATGGAAAGAGACCGGATGGTATGTCTTTGCTACCGTGGAAGATGGGAAGGCCTTTGGTGTGGGACGCTACATGCGTTGACACCTTAGCACCTTCACACCTTCCAAGCACATCCGGATGTGCCGGCGCTGCTGCTGCATCGGCTGAAGGCCTTAAACGGCGTAAATATGCTAACCTAGCAGGTGATTACATATTGGAACTGTTTGGGGTTGAGACACTGGGGTCATGGGGTCCGAGTGCTCGCCGTCTTTATAGAGACATTGCTAAACGCCTAATCGATGCTTCTCAGGACCGCCATCCAACGTGGCAACACAGCCAGCATTCTGGGAACCTTCCCGGTTGGCAATGACGTGGAGGATTTTTTAAACGATATTTTGTAATGTAGGTATTTTTAGTCTTTAATTATGTTTATTTTGTATATTGTAATTCTTATTGTAAATAAATTACCCATCTCTGATATTTATAAAATATGTGTTTGTGTTTCTTCCGGATTTTCTTCATGCTGATTTTTTGTAATAGATTATATTTGTACTTTTATTATGTTTTGAATATGATATTTTTGTATTATTGTAGATTTAACGTAAAATATTTTAGTAAATGCTCCTCAAGAAAAAAATGTGACTGTTTTTATTATTATTTCCTTTATTTAACTTAATTACATATTTAATACATTTTTAAATAAATCTATAAAAAATACAAATATATTTAAAAATATAAAAAATAGTGACCCACCGGCATCGGGTACAAGGACCAAGCTACCGGTGGGTAGGGCTCCAGAGAGAGGAATTTCCTCACGATGCGTGCCGTATCGAGCAACACTGCCTTCTGCATCAGGCCCTTAATCCAACCGTCTAACGAGAGCCTCTGTAGGTGTTGGTCGAGGCTCTTGGCGATCAGTCCATGCACGGAAACGACTATCGGTACAATAACAGCTGAGCTTACATGCCACATGTCGACAATCTCGTGGGCCAAATCCAAGTACTTTACTTGTTTGTCTTTTTCGGCTTTCACGAGATTGCCGTCATGCGGAATAGTAATATCAACTATTATTGCACGGCGCTCTAACCGATCTACTATCACTATGTCAGGCCTATTTGCAACAATAGTCCTGTCAGTGATAATAGATCGGTCCCAGTACAATGTGATATGATCATTTTCGAGAACTGGGTCGGGCACATACTTGTAATACGGTACTTCTGAATCCACGAGTTAGTATTTCAGAGCAAGTTGTTGATGGACAATCCTAGCTACTTGGTTATGCCTATGCAAATACTCGCCGTTAGCCAAACTAGAACAACCAGAGATAATATGCCTAAGGGACTCTCCAGGACGGTGGCACGCCCGACATATGTCAACCGTACCATCCTTCAGAATATACCTCCGGTAATTTTTAGTCATGACAACTTCGTCCATAATTGCAAAGACAAACCCTTCGGTTTCTCCAAATAGATTACCGAATCGTAGCCAGGATACTGATGATTTTAAATCAATATCAGGTCCATGTAGGGCCTGATAGAAACGTTCATGTAACTCTTTACCCTTCCATACATCCATGCGGTCGTTGGTACTTAGAATTATAGGTTTGCGCCAGTTCTCTTCAGCCAAACCGAGCGGGGTAAATCCGTTGTCTACTGCTGCAACATCACGATGCAAATCCTCGTCCACCCGCAGGAAGTATTCCCTAAGATTGCACACCTCACGGTTGTGAAGGGTCTTAGCATTAAGAAAGCCTCGGCCCCCACACTTTCGTGGTATGTACAACCTCATTACAGATGAACGCGGATGATGCATTCGGTATGTAGTGAGTAGCGTACGGACTTTTCTATCCAAGGCGTCAAGTTCTGTCTGAGTCCATCTGAGTATGCCAAACGAGTACACTAAAACTGGCATGACCCAACTATTGTAGGCTCGCACCTTGTTACCGCTCGATAAAAGACTCTTAAGAACTTTTTTCAGTCGGCCAAAGAAGCGTTCCCTCAATAATTGTTTCATGTCAGTCTCTGATATGCCTAACGCTTGTGACATACCCAGATATTTATAAGTATCGGTTGCCGAAAGGGATCGAAGTTGAGTGGAATCTGAAAGTTGTATTCTTTCGGAATCCACTATCCCACCCTTCTTCACATGCATGCTTGCACATTTGTTTACGCCAAATTCCATTCTGATAGAATTACTAAAGGTTTCCGTTACCTTTAGTAATTCCATCAGTTGGTGACTGTTTGGGGCAAGTAATTTTAAATCATCCATGTAAAGAAGGTGAGACAAAACCTGGCCATCTTTCCGCAACCGGTACCCTAGACCTGAATTCTCCAGCAAAGCGCTGAGAGGATTCAGGGCCAGACAAAACCATAAAGGACTCAGACTATCGCCCTGAAATATACCACGCTCGATCTTTATCGGTCCACCGTTACCACAAGTCTGTCGGCATCCTGAATAGCACAAGACGGTCTTCCATTGCCCCATGCATGTCCCTAAGAAGGTACATAGAGTTGCATCAATCTTATACAACTCCAGCACCCTCCTAAGCCATGAATGAGGCACAGAGTCATAGGCCTTCTTGTAATCTATCCAGCATGTCGCCATATCCTTGCGATTACGGCGTACCTGTTGGCTAATAACCATATCCATAATTAGGAGCTCTTTAGTGCCACGAGCCCCACTTCTACATCCATTTTGAGAGATTGACATGATGTTGTTGTCAGTTATGTAGCGCGTTATTTTTTGTCTCAAAATAGATGTGAGAAGCTTATAGACCGTTGGTAGGCAGGTAATTGGTCTATAATTTTTAGGCTCTATGGCACTACCAGATTTGTATAAGAGATGGGTCATACCAGTAGTTAGAAAATCGGGAAGCGATCCTGATTCCAAACATGATTGGAATTGAGCTGCCAACCGTCCGTGTGAACTACGGAACCATTTTATCCAAAAATTGTGCAGTCCGTCTGGTCCTGCTGATTTCCAGTTCGGTAACAGACGGACTGCGTTGGTGACATCACTATCTATGAATTTTAATGATTCCATAGTTTGTATCGGTTCACACAGACGATTAACATCCCGCATCCAACCATCCTCTGTGTGGCTGACAGGAGCCGACCAGATGCCACTCCAGAATGCAATGGTGGCATCATCATCTGGCCGGCGCTCGTCAATCACACTTGAATCAGATCGCTCCCAATCTCTGTAGACCCATCTCTCATCTTTTTGGAACATGCAGTTTTGGGAATACCGGTCCACTCTTTTTTTATATCTTTTTATACGATTTGCCCACGCATAGACTTTTTGCTTCAGGTAGTCAATGCGCTCTGTGACTCGAAAAGCAAATTCTTGGGATCTAATATTAGTCCCCAAGACTGCCCGGTTCACAAAGCGCATCACTCTAGGGCGAGTATTGCCCGACCTGAAGCAAATAAGTTTCCCAATGAGTGTCCTGGTCTCGGCAATACGACGTTCAATCCTATACTGCCAGGCTGGTGTAACAAATTTCGGTCGAGTAGCTTTATCATTTGATAAAAGCTTAATATTTGCTACTCGACATGCCGCAACAGCCCCACAGTACAGAATCGAATGTGTATCACCGAGATTTTCACTACTGTTAAAATAGTCTGACAGTAGTGAATCCAGAGCACACATTAGGGCTATATTTTTCTTATGCGTATGCAAACGCGGTAGACGAGGTCTTTCGGTAGGTGTTACGTTTCGATATTCCCTCAGTGCACATTCCAAAGCGCTCCTTAATTGTACATTGCAATGAGTACTTACATCTGTAACCCCGGTATCCAATAAATCATCATCAGTGGGACGTTGTGTGGAAACAGTAGGAACATGTGTACCTGATGATGTAGGTATTGTGATACCAGGATTACCCTGTAAACCTGAGCGAAGCCTCTCAAGCACGGCATCATCCAACATATGACCACGTTGTATAACCCGCACTTGATCCGACAGACGTTGCGTTGATACGTTAACAGTTGGTTCGAGCTCCTGAAACAGAGACAGCATTTGTACACGATACGCAGTGAGATAAATTCCTCCCTCTGTAGCCGCATAATATGCCCGCATGACGTTCTCGTTCATGGAAGAAGTCCATCGCATGCGGTGCACATTACCACCGGCAGCGGGATCCCTAATCGAAGCCGGAGGGCGTCGGGGTCCCAAGCAGGTCGGTGGCCGGCCTCTCCCCTGCCGACGTACAGGTGGAGGCGACGTCGGTGGAGAGAAATACTCGTCGCTGCTAGAGCTCGACGCCTCACCAGTAGCCAAAGTTTCCGGCAAATGGGAGGCGGAGCTATGCGACGAGTCCGGGGTTGGTAATTGTGCAGTTTGTCTCTCTCTGGCTCTAGCTCTTGTGAGCATATTTATCCTTTATCATCATCCATCCATTTCTTGATATTGTTTGTATTTGATTAATATTTTCTTAAAGTGACATATGCCAAACATCTGCAACTTGGTAATTTTTCTTTATCTTGATAATATATAGTTTGTATATCTAATTTATAAATTTATTGCAAATCTTGCTATGCAATATATAATTATAGTATAAATTTAGACTGTAAAATTAAATAAAAATATTAAAATAATTTTAAGATGAAAAATTACGTTCGATGATATTAAGGGTTGCCATTATTATTATTATTATGCACATGCAGACAGCTTTTCAAGAAAAACTGTTAATTTGAAATTACTCACAGACACTTTTTCAATTTTATTATCCTGTATGAGTTATTAAAAAAATATTATTCGCATACCTATATCTTTTGAGATCAGAAGATGTAGTGAGTAAGATAGAAAAAGGGATGCTTAGATGGTTCGGGCACGTAGAAAGGATGGATGAAAGAAGATTGACGAAACAGATACATAAGGCGGGCGTGAATGGACAGGCAGGTAAGGGTCGACCTAGGCGAACGTACTCCGACCAAATCGGAGATGTTTTGAACAAAGGTCAGGTCAAGAGCACCCAGAACCGGAGAGCGTGCATGAAGATAGTTATGAAAGTGGAAGAAGCGAAAGAAGTATGCCAGGACCGTAGCAAGTGGAATTCCATAGTCTCTGCCTACCCCAATGGGAAAGAGGCGTGACCATATGTATGTATGTATGTATATCTTTTGATCTCAGTGAGATGCTTTACTGTTGGCGGCCATAGTAATTATTTTTTAATTAGTTCTTATTAACAGCTTTAAATTTGGTAGTTCTGGATCACTCGTCAAGATGCAGGTGCAACGCAATTCCATTAAAATTTAACACAGACATCGCGCGCGCCACTTTTTACTTTAAGACGCCTCATTACATTTATATAAGTAACTGAAAATTTTATATTACTACGATATCGACATGGTACCTAATATTTTTAGTTAGTATAATCAAAGCTATAAGAATACACTAGTATGTACCACATATTATATTATAGCTACGGATAAAAGAAAACTGCATTTAAATGCGAATGTTAAGAAGGATGTGTGGTTTAACAAGAACGAGTTGGTAACCTACCTATATTAGAGGAAGTTTGAAAGTTGTGCTAGTGTATGAAAAATTGAGAATCAAACGGCTGTCCTGGTATGGACATGTTATGAGAAGATAGGAAAGTGATGTGGTTAGAAAGGTGCAAAGAATGAATGAGAGGGCTTTAGAAGTAGAGGTCCAAGAAAAGATTAATGAAATGTGTGAAACAGGATATGACAAGGAAAGGAGTGACTGAGGTGATGACGTCTGATAACAAAACCCAAATAATTGGGATAAGGGCAGGTATATGGGATGATATAAGTACCTACTTTAAGTATAGGACGTGATCAGGTACTATCCGTCCAAGTACTATCGACGGCAACGGTACTTGAAGATGCTCAGACTGCAAAGATTCTATTTAGTAGTGGTGTGTATTTACCATGTGTCCTGGCTGTTTGAACTACAGAGTGGTTATGGATTTTCTGAAGTGACCGTAGCAATAGGCTTGGCCCCAATTACAACAAAAACCTTAACCCGTCGGCTGTCTGAGTGTCTAGTATCAGTTCCTTACGTTGATTTGCTCGAGATACGTTTTCGTATTCCTCCATACATTTCACACAAGCGCCCCTAGCGGTAACGTCAGGGATTTGTGTGAAATGTATGGACGAATACGAATACGTATTGCGAGCAAATTAACGTAAGGAACTGGTACTATACACACTGAGAACAAATCTTGCAAGTTAAATAATTTAATTTTTTTATTTTTTTATTTTAACAATATATTGTGCAAATTACTGGCAAAGTACTGTGTAATGCACCTCTGCCTACTCTGGATTCGGGATTATAGACGTGATGATATGTGGTTGTTGAAGATACCAGCACCGTATCGTTAATTTCATTATAAATACTCACTAACAAAATTGGTACTGAGTAGGTATTGAGTTTCAGTTTTGAGCACCTTTCAACAATAAATATTGTTAATTAAACAGTTGTTAATAAGAGTTTAATAAAGAAATAAATAATCTTTTTAATTACCTTGTTATAACTTATAAAACGAAGTTGATAACATTGCATTGCATCAGTATAAAAAGTCCTTTTAAACGAACTTGACTGGTGCAAAGGAGGAACATGTTGTTAAAGGAATATGAGATCTTCCTGTCACTCTATGCTTATATGGGTATAGTATGCGACATTTTTAATGTAAACCAAGCTCATATCCTAATACGTCATCATGAAAACCTTGCAAAGAAAGGATGGTTACTTTCTAGCTCTCAGAATTACCAAATTATTTCATATGACAATGCTGCCATCATTGATGTCATACTTGCCACCCAGCCTCACTGTATATATAATTTAATCTTCGTACAGAATTTCATCTAAACCGGTCCAGCTCCTTTTAGTTGATGGCAGAATGAGAAAAAAAGCAATTGGAAACGAGAATCATAGAGATACTGAATTGCTCTATAGTTTAACAGTTTCATTCTTATATTTCTGTATTTGAAAGCAATGAGTTTGCTTCTACTTAAGTATTGAGATAGTAATTAAAAATCAACTGAAGTGTCTCAAACCCACTCTGCTCTGACCACTCATCATTTTCATCTCATCATCATTTTTCATTTCATCTCACATTTCAGTTTTTGTGATTTATAATTTCCATATTATATAGATTCATCCTTTCTATCGTGGTCGTAAACATTTAAACCAATTAGGAAATCAGTAGGGTTCCAAGTTATATGATAAAAAGGCACTTATGTTAATTAAATTATGATAAGTTTCATTAAGATTCAGTCGTTGCTAGTGTGAGTGGCGTCAGATAACGTTAGAAGTCGTATTCAATGGCAGGGATTTGTTGTATACTGTTTACTAAGATAGTTCACTGAGAATGTCATTGATTTAAATGTGGAGCATGGAGGTGCACGATTTCCCGCGCTGCCCAGGCGCCTGAGGCCGGGCCCCGCCTACCATTGTAACCCACAATGCATCGTACCTCACGCTAACGAGCGCTCGCAGCAAACCAGACACATTTGTAAAAACCGCAATAAGCGTTCCATTTCGGCATATTGTTTTGACATATAATAAATATTTGTAAGATTACACCGCGCAGAGATTGCGGAGCTGATTTTAAAATCGATCGGTAGTTTTGTTTTATTCGGGCTATTGTTTCTGTGAGCGTCTTGGTATCGGCGTGTCTGCGTCCGTCCGGTAGACGTGGGAGCGGTGGGCGCTGCGATACACTGAATGGTGGACTGACTGTATTACACACAGTTGCGTTCGGCAGCTACGGAACACGCCTTTGTATTGAGATTGTATCCGTTATCGGCTTTGTACGTCCTGGATAGGCGTGTTTTACATAAATTTCTAAACAAGTTGATATAGTAATTTAGATTAAGTAACCTGCCTCTCTTATAGATATACACTGATTTAGTAAAACGCATATTAATTGGTTTAAGCAAATAGTTAAGAACGTGGTCTAAATGTTGTTAAATTTTTGTTACCAGCCTTTATAGGTACTTATTGGAATCAGTAGGATAGTCACTACCTTATACGTAATAAGGTAGTGACTACCCTACTGTAATTATACTAATACTAAGTACTCTAAGGTACAAAGGAATCTTAGGGGCAAAAGTAACCATCAACAAGACTGGCACCGAACTAGACGGAGGGTCCAGAAGTATAAAAAGAGAAGGTAAAAAGCGAACTGTTGAATAGAGATACCTGCCTATACCCATCTGGTGCTAAAGGAGAAACGCTGAGACAACGCCGAAAAAGACTTTCATTCTTCATCGTTTCAGGGATGCATGAATCGACAAGACTGTGAAGTAAGTGTTTTGCTAATACGATCACATTCATTATAAAATTAGCTATCATTATTCACTGTGTTTGGTGCATGAATAACCTAATACAAACGTAACCTTCAGTTTGTAATCCAGTTCAATCCATTTGAACTTATAAGACATGGTTACCTATGATTATTCCTTAATAATAAACCTACGTTTAGTGTCAAGTCAGTACGGTTGGGGACTACCCCACTTCCCGGACATCTTACTTACATCTATGGTGATTATGTAGCTATCAATCTAAATATTCGTCTAAATAATTTAGAAAATCACTAAATTTACTTTGTGTAGATTATGTATACTAGGTGCCTATATCATGGCATTATGTTCCAACGGCCTGTAAGGTAAGGCGTTGATACCTTGACTCAAACAAAAGCGAATTAGAAATACAGGTAAAGATAAAGCAATACATGTACCAGTCCATGGCGGACGCCGGCAGCGGCAGAGCCAGCACATGATGCACGTCGACTGAAATTGCAGGGTGCGGCCCAGTTAGCGCCTCGGAGGTGTCATGATTGCCATAATTTGTGTCTGCAAACTTGCCTGCAGCGCCTGTCGTCACGTGTTACCACCTAAATACTTTTATTATAGGGAAAAGCACAGATTTACATTACAATAAAATACTACATTCCTACGTATTGCCGAAGGAGGTTGAAGTGTTTGAAATTAAAACTTTATTCAAAGTTCGTTAGCATAATAAAAATATTGTAGGTTGGCGTAACTGCAACGAGGCCATTGCTCATAAGTTCACTACGAATAACATCTTTTATCTGTTAATATGTTTTGTAGCCTATGAGACCAAAAAAAAACACAATATAAAAGCAAAAAGACGTAGAGTTGGTCCTGAAGTCCTGAGAAAAATCCTGAATTTTAATTTAAAACCTATTGATATAGAGTACTTAACTAACTAATCGTAAACGTAACTAATCTTGATTTATGTAAAATAAAATATTATAAATTAAATTATTACGAATTTGATTGATTTATTAATATTTAAGTACATGCATGCTTCAGTAAATTATTCAACGATTAAGAATTCGTTGAGGGAGACAGCGAGTTGTTTGTTTGTACGCGAGAATAGATTAAATCTCATTCAGTCTTGGAACGTGCTTCGAAATCGAATGTCTCCTGATTTTAAGCAGATTAAAGTCAACTCTGAGACTTCTTCAATGGATATGCGCCACTAAACCTCCAAGTCCTTATTATGTTTAAAGTATTTTATAACTCTCAAAGTGTGTTCGTGAATAACCAGTTTTTGCTCAGTTCGAATACAAGCAGATATTAGATAAGCGTATTATAATTATTACTTATGTTTTTCGCATTCAATTGTATTCTATGGACGATAACAAAATATTTTACTAACGATTCCCCGCAGGTTTCATAAAAATATGTCATATGGAATGGATTTCAAAACGAGGTGAGTTTCTTCACACATTAATAAGGCATTTTGACTTTATGATTCGTCTAAACTTCGGCCATAAATTGTAAATACATCAATATTGTATGACGAGATTAATGCCCATGTTCAGAGGACCATTAGACCTGCATAATCCCATTGTGTTTTTTTCTTAACTTTGAGCTTGATCTCAAAGCCGCCAAATTGACGTCGACCGCTCACAAGAAATGATTAAAGAGTGATGAATTTATTTATTTTTATTTCAGTTTCGTTGTAGAGTTGTTACCTTCACCACATATTATTTAAAAGTACTACTAACTCAGGACTGCAAAGGTATTTTTTAAATTCCGTACTATTTTTTAGAAGTAATAAATTCTTATTAATATCTACACTAATAAGGTTTTGTTACTATCATAAGTCTCGGTTTATAAGTAATGTCTCCTTTTAAAACAAGAATGTTGTATGACAGTTTATTTTTATCAATACCTGTGTCGCTCATTTCAGTGGCATTCATAATTCACTTCATATATCGGTGGATGTCAAAATGCTCTCTGGCAATGGTTGAAATGCGGTCGTGGACCAAAGACGGCTAAAGTATTGGCCATCTTTCATATCAGCCTATTCACGAGACAAACCAAGCGGGGCGTTCGTATGACGACACTTCGATGACTTCGTTTAGATTTATAACCCTATAATGTTATGGCGGCTTCTGTAACTGGACGGGTTCTCACATTGCCTCAACCGTATAATCCTTTGAATTTATTAGTTCGGCTGTGGAAATTTAATAGATATGTAAGTTCATACACATACCTAAAGCACTGGTACTATGGTATGCCAATGTGGTGGTCTATAAAGGTACGGGTAAACTCATCTTTCACATGCGACGTATAACACGCATTATGACATCTGAACATCTGAACTATACAATTCGTATGGTAACAAACACACTGGTCATTCACCATGCTGTCTTACGCGTCACCGCGCCAGATTCGCGTGTACCCATGCTATCCCACGCGTACGACGCTGTCACACACGTTTTAAGTGTCATAACGCGTAGATAACGTAAACGTCAGACGTCGCAAGACGTAGGACCAGTGTGTCGCTGTATCCCACTTCGCGCGGCATACGTTGTATGTGAAGGACCAGTGTGTTTCAAGCTTAATTGTTGCATATTGAAAAAGTTATTTGTTAATAATTCTCTCATTTTTTTTAACGAGAGGATGATGATTGTGCGGTGATTTATGTTTCTAATTACAAGGTTCAAGTTGCTAGTATAATTGATAAGGTATTAGTGAAAATCTGATTATTATGAATGTTTAAAGAAGAAGGTTTGGTATAGAAGTTTATGACATTATCGGTGTTGCAGATGTCCATACGGTTGTTTTATAGAACTAGCACGTATTGTTATAGTATTTAGTCATCTATTTATCATCATTACCGAATTGTAATAATCAAATATGTACGTCATTGCAAATCTATCGGTACCTATGTGTGTGTGGTGTATATGTTACGGCTAATACCCGAAGTGCGGCTGCACCTAGTTTTAGCCGGTTAGAACTAGGTGCTATACTAAACTAACCTAACCTAACCGGCTAAAACTAGGTGCAGCCGCACTTCGGGTATTAGCAGTAACATTTATATAAAATTCCATGAAACACAAAGTAAGTATTTTTCATTATCACCTGTCTGCCTGTCTCTGTGTGTATATAAGTTTACATGCTAATCTTTGAAAATACTGAACAGATTTTCTTGCGGTTTTCACAGTTTGATTAAGCTCAACCCAGGAGATAATAAGTAGGCTTTGTATCATAAAATACTATGTACAAAAAAGTAATCGTCTTTAGCTATTCCACGCGGGTGTAGTTGTGGTTATCAAGTAGTCTTTCCTATATATACTATAAATAGGTACTTAAGTGTATAATGAATAAAACCTGTCGACACAAAATACACATTTAGTATTTTTAGTCCCACGTAATAGGGGGCAAGCCTATTGCCGTCACAGGGCACACATATAATGGGTTACGTCCAAAATGACCGAATGAATTTAATAAAAAGTAGCAGCTATATTATAATTTTGAAAAAAATTGAAACCCGTTGCCTTGCGATGAAATGTTGATGAAAGGCAACAAAATCTTACGTGCCAGCCGCTGTGGGACAGCCAATTAAAGTCCTGGGCGTCGCGGACTAGATCTGATGATCTCAATAAACGAATACGAATTGATGTTATGTCATAAACTTTTATAATAAAACACCTACATATACCATCTCAATTTCATTCGTTGTCATGAATGAATTATTGGGAGAAAAATGTTGACATGATTAATAAAGATGTTTATTATTTGTTACCAAATCACGCGTAAATAACAGGATGAAAATTGGCACGTATATTTTATACCAACGGTCTTTATAACATCTGTACGGTCTTGGACATTCTGACAATTGGTCCAACACACCCCTAACTCACTATATCCTAGATTACCAGTCTTTTATCCTGGTTATGTATTCCTTTAAGAAATGGGAACGAGAAAATTGCTAGTTAATTGAGTATAATTAATTCACGGCCAACTCCAATCTGAAGGACCACTGCACTGGGTCGTGGGTTTTGGGCAGCAGTCATGCCTCCAGGGTTAACTGGAATTCTGTGTAGACGGAGCTGCTGGAGCACTACGAGTGGCTCACCGGCTGCAGCAGTCCGTAATATATTGGAGTTTTTACAAACTCTTACCTACTGATAATAAAGAGGATCTATTGTGTTAGAATTAGTAGAAAACTTTAAATTTGATCGACACCAGGGAAGAACTGTTTTTGTTATGTGTTCGGTACAGTATGTATAAAAAGAGTATTCTTTAAAGCAATACAAAATAACATGGCTGACATTTCATAATAAAATTATTACTTATAAGAACTTGTGCATGACCCTTGATGGTGTTACTCCGTACAATATGCTGAAGACAGACATCATGAGCCGGCGGCGTGACGTCCACATGAAGGTTTATTTAATCAAGAAGCAGTACCAGTCCCTGAGGCCGCGAAGTGCAATACGCTTCTGCCATCTCAATCCAGATTGCCCCCGTACAATTGCATTGTCCTCGGGTGTAGAGGATTTAATTAAATTTCTTCACGGCCTTCACTGGAACATTTCATTACGTGTTTCTAGATATTAACTGTATGTATTTTTACTGCGATTTGGTCAAGCCTTAATAAACCTTAATAAAAATAAACCTTAATATATCTCAAGAATGTTTTTGACCATGAAAAGAAGCTGTATTGAAATCCGTACAAGAATCCGTGAAGTTTAACGCGTTCTGACGGTTGAACCTGAAAGGTTGACAGGAAGATAAGGCCTGTGGTATTAAGTAAGCCACTGTACAATAACTGTGCATAAAGTAAAACTCAACATGTCACTATTTAGTTATGGTTTCATCTATAGTATAAATAAACAGACATATTATGAGTATTCGACATATTTAAATAATTAATATATTTGCATTAAGCAGTGAAGTATGCTAACTTTTTCTTATATAATTTTACAATATGAATCACATGGTGTCTTGGTCAGTTAGTAGAACGTTCCTCCTGGACAGGCATCAGTCGCTGGTTCCAGCCCAAGACTATAGTTTTTGTGATTCATATTGTAAAATTATGTATTTAAATTATACAGACACAAGACACAATCAAAGAAAAGATATGGGTAGATAATAAAAAATAAACAGCGCTAAGCCAATACTTTGAGTTTCTGCTGATATTCTAACAGCAGCAAAATTCTGCCGCAAATTTATGACATGAGACGTTTTCCATTCCATTTACTACATATAGGAGTATACTTTTTATAATTAATAATGGTTACAACCATGAGTTTTTTTTTTTTTTTTAGTTCCGCGACCAAGGCCGCGGCCCCTCTAACGTCCGTTGCCGGGCGTCTCTGGTTACAAGCAGAACGTATTTCCAGTGGCACCCGGCGGACTTTGACCACCTCTGTGGTCTCTGCGGGGGTTGGGTCGGGATGAGAATCCCGCGTCGTTGGGGTAGGGTTTTATCCCGCGTCAGTGAGTGAATCTGGTTGCGTGCTATGGGGCAAAGGCCCCGCAGCACGCAACCCTTCTAGCCTGCTTCTGTAAGGACGACGGGTGGCGATCCCGCTGTCCTCAGGCCCCGATCATGGAGGTCGATGGTCTTGGGCGTAGATGAGTCTGCGGCGCCCTAACCGCTGACTACGGAACTCGGCGGGGAGAGTACGCTCCCTCTCACTCTCGGCCGCCTCCTTCGCGAGCACGACTTGCTCGCAGAAGGACACGGCCGCGGTCCACCTTACAACCATGAGTTAGTGAAAGTACACATAAAAAATAAATCATTAGCATTTACTTGGTATGAAGACTATTAAGGACTCCATAAAATATAGGCAAAATCCTTTAGTGCAAAATACCTTTTGCGTTGTAGCGAATTTTCGATGGCTCCGGCAACTAAGGTTTAGCTCGGAGGGTAGTATAAAATTTGTATAACAAATGAGGGGCGTGCCCGGGATCCGTCACAGTGGCAGAGGACGCGGCGTGGGGTACTAGATGGGTGGCCATGGACGCGCCTGTTTATTGAAAGCAAAGGGAAGAAGCGGCTAAATATTTAAAATACTATTTTGCTTGATGTTGTTATTATATTTTTCACTAGCTGACGCCGAGCCTTTATCCGCGTTGAATAGCTTTTTCATTTCCAATTTACGATAGAACTTGTTCTGGATGTATCTATGTTTGTAACTAAATATTTTAAATGCAAACCGAGTAAAACCTCTTTGACTTTTGTAATTTTACTTAGGTACTAGGGTTAAATTACACACTTCAGTCTTTACTTTGGTTAATATAAATTTCACTTGTCACATTGTTTCCAATCAGGCTCAAATGTCAATCAATGTCTTTGAAATTAACGTTTTACCAAAAAAAAATGCATTTTAAAAGAAAGAACTCCTGCAAATATTGCAACCACACAAGACTATTGTTACAAGTAGTTATTTACTTTTTTTCTTAATAACATATATTTTGCTAAGCGAACGCTTTGCGAAGCGGTTTGGAGCCGAGAAACCAGCCACCTTCGCCGACACAACGTGATATTAAGCTATTACTTATCCAACCGACTTGCTTGTTTTCGGCAAACAAATAAACTAAGGATTAAACGATTGTAGAGTGGTAGATGTTGGCTGAAAGAATTTGATACTTACATAAAATGTTATGTATTTTTTAAATAGGTATTGTATGTGTCTAATGCTGATGACATATTTAGAGTTGTGTTGCCCACGTTAAACGAATAAAAAAATAATACTAGACACTATTCTAAGTGCTGAGTCTGGCAGAGGTCTTGCGGTTATTCTGCTACTGCGCCATCGATTAGATTTGCAAAAGTATTAACCCAAAAATGTAAAGTATTTTTTAAATTGCCCCCAAATTCACTTAAAATATATGTTTTAGACATCTTATTTTTTATTTCTTGCTCGGATTGCATAGATTCTACTTAGTAGGATGTAACATCTGTAGTGGCTGTAATGACTGGTATTCTGTAGTGTCCGGTAACGGCAATATACTTGCCATACGTGGGACCAACAAAATTACTAGCAAAATGTAGGTTTGAAATGCACCTCTGCCTTCTCGTTCGAGGATATAATATGCGTGTTGTATGTCTAACGGCCTGTTTTCACTTAATATCTGTTTATTAAACTTCACCTCATGGTCCGCACCATCTGACTACCTACGGACAAGTTTCTGAAATAGGGTTTGCAAATAAGGTCACGATTTAGTCAAACTTTAGTTTCATGCCGTAGGGTAATGTTCTCCGAAGGCAATCAGAAACAACGTTAAAAAATAAGCATGTAATATAAAAGTCTTCAAGTATCAAAACTAGCTAATCAATTTATCCATATCAGAGGAAAACGCACAATCCCTACATTTAAATGTCTGTTTGTTTTATAAAGTGAAAGGGTATTAATTTAATACAGGCTATCTTGAAGATGATCGTACCCGAAATGGATACGTCATTTGCTATTCAAATAGCCTAAAGCTAAGAACCCGTAGATAGTATCCACTGCATCTTGAAAAGGCTTTATTCTTTAAATATTTAATACAACAGCTAACATTGTAAAGGTACGTAAAGGTTGTAAACTTTTACATTCACTCAAAGATAAATGATGAAAAATTAAGTAAGTATGTGTCACTAAAGCAGAAGTAGGTTCATACAGTTCGCGAGGGATAAGCGGAGATCTTTTACACGCACATGTGTGGTACACACACTACAAATAGAGCTTTTATTCTACTTTTCGTGATCACTCACACAAATGCAAAGCTCCGCTTATCCCTCGAGAACTGTACCTACTATTATTATAATGTAGTCTACAAATACCGAAATCACCATATTTTATCGAAATAACCAATTGTATACTTTATAGCAACATGCTACAATTATCTGAAAGTTCATAATGAATTATTTCTTTCCAGTCGAGATCAAATTAATAAACACGTTCGTACACAATAACTTTTCGAGCAGTTCGAGTCTGATGACCATTGTATAAAAGTAATTAGTTCTGCTCGTATTCCCGAGAATTGGATTCACATGATCCATTTAATTAAGATCTGCGCAAACAGTCTTTGATTTACAAGCTGCTCTGATAATTGGCAGTTCGAACAGCAGTTAACAAAAGAATATTAAATTATTATTTGTAGGTTTTAAAAGAATATTAAATTATTATTTGTAGGTTATACTAATTAGTTACTGGTATTCTCTTAATAATTTAGTTTGTATTGTAAATAAAACGATTACTTAATTCTGGAATTATAAGAATTTTGTTCTTCTAAGACGACATCGTTGTTCATTCAGTAAATACGATATTAAGTCAATAATTAAAATTCAGGAGGCGCCTATTAGTTAAATCTACACAACGATTTCTCAGTTTAACTCAAACTTTAAAACAGTTGCAGGCAACAGCAACTGTAAATAAATTTTAATTGGATAATTTCCATTCTTTTCAAAAACCACTCAAAGAGAGTTTTTTAACACGTTGTGACCTCTAGACCGTTTCTGGTGTTTTGATGACAACCAATCACCTGCTATCAACCTTTGAATTCATCTAAATCTTTATCAAGTTTTTGACTTTGCTATCAACACAACTCCATACTGTCTCTTTCGAAGTAGAACTAGTGCTATGAGTGGATATCTACTAGAGACCCCATATAATACGAGTATACTTATAAATGTACGTACAGTAGAGACCTGCTTAAAATTACAAACTTTTGTACAGACACAAAAGGGTTTCTCATACTTTTTCAAGAGTCAAATGAGAGAAAAATAAAATAAAATTGTAACAAATATTTAATTAAAATGCATTAAAAACCGATACCCCATAACAACGTTTTCGATACAATCTGTATACAAGTTTTGATATGACCTGTATTTCAAATACCTTTGGAGTAGTTACAATCAGTCGACTACGTATAAATGGTGTAGTGACAAACGAATATATTTAAATGGTGTGAAAATATATTTATCTCTGTCCCTCTTCGCCGATTATATCTGTAAAGTGAACGATTAATTTAGCTTCCTTTTTGAACACCCAGTTCTTCTAAATGTTTATGATAGTAAAAAGTTATAAGTCACTTCAGGATTAAACCTTCTAATAATCTTTCTCTTACAAGTTCTTACCTTTTAAAAGTTTGTTTATCTTTAATTGTAACAACTCTATCTGGTTGAACAACCAATGTTCTTGCTAAACCAACTGTTAAGATAATTGGTGGATATAAGTGATTACTAAGATTGTCGGTATCGGTGTTGAATGGTCCAGTGAAGGTTTAAACGGTGTAAAACACCATATAGTGTAAATTTTGATAATTTCATTACAACCGTGTTATTACATCGTATAAAGTGTTTGAGTTTGGACATTCAATTCAAAGTTTCCAATATTTGAATAAATCCGGAAATTCATTGTCAATCTTGTTGCGCAACTGTTGTACATTTGTTGCGTTGATTTAACAATGAATAGGTGTCAAAGTATCCGAAGCTTAAGGGGTAGGTACTAACAGCCATAATGTCATGCTTTTTACTGAGGTTTTTAAAACTATAGACTGATATTGCATGAAGGTAGCGTAACTATTTTGGTGACGTCAATAAAAGTTGTCTTATACTACTGCTCAAATTAATTTACAGCTTCGAAGCGCAAACTGTGACTTTATTTTGATAAAAGGACGCAGACTTTACTACGACCCATTATTGTAAATTCAGCAGCTGTAATAGTCTAGTCAAGTCTAGTGGCCTTTATAATATATCATGAACTTATTCCAAGCTTACCAGCAACTAATAGTCACTTTAACATGCTATAAATAAAAACACAACATTACCATAATGACAGTAATGTTAATCTGTAATTTAAATAACCACAAATATAACAAACCATTACTCTATTTTAGTAATAAAACGTATATCCCGAAATTAAATTAAATATGTCCTTTAACTATACTTACTTAATGGAGTATTAAATGTCACTTGAGAGCATTTAACGTCTTTATTAAGAGCTGTGTAAAAAAGAGAACATAAAGTGTCGTATGACAGGCGAGGGGTCTAGCACCTATTCATTGTGGATGTAAACGTTGTTAAACAAATAAAGCTTTTGTGAGATGTTTCCAAGTCATTATCATGCCCGTAATTATCATGTAAATCAAAGATGTTTAGTTTAAATAACGTAAGTGTTTTTAGAATGCTTGAAAACTGCATTATAGTATGAAGATGTTAATGGATTACAGAAGTTACATTTTCATTATTCTAATCTTATATTCTATACTAGTAGTTCTGTGAACCGTAGACTTCGGGAGCTTTGTTTAGAAAATTTATTTTTCAATTTTCTTTATTACTCTTTCATTTTTCATCCAATCCAAAAAATATCATTCACATGTTATTTATTGTAAGCAAGGAGTGTGTGTGTAAAGTTTCATGAAAATCGGTTGATAAATACGGCCGCAAACATGATCTGACAGAACCCGTAGATGTAGAGATGTATAGGTACGGACGAAAGAAATTCTCCCCAGTCTGCAAGTTGAAACGGTGACTTCGGTCGCTTCGCTCCCTCAGTCAATAATCTTAACCCAGACTTTACTTCGAAGAACTCTTTTAAATTTAGTATTGGTAGAAATCTATGCGTGGCATGCTTTGAATGTACGAGTGTCCTATTAAAAATTTAACTTTAGATATTGAGAGATAGGTAAAGAATTTTAGTTGATGTTTATTGATTTAATTAAAGTAAAATAACTATCTCTTCCTTTCCAAGAAAGTAGAAATAAAACATAGAACAATAAGAATGACAGAATGAAAGATACGAAAGAAAGTACGAGAGTGATAAAAGCGGGAAATAATACGACACAGACAGCTTGGATAAAAGCTTATAAACCATTTATATTAGTAAGAAAAGCAGGAGTAACTGACAATAAAAAAGCCGTTTAGATTACCTCTGCCTAGTAACGGGTCCCTTAAGGAGAGAACACAGGCTTTATTTAATAGATTACAGAAGTGCTGTAGACTTCAATGATTATTTCATTTAGTCTCATATCTCATTCGATAAAAACATACGAGCGTAAAACATAACCATCTCGCCGGTGCAGCCGGAGAAAAGAAACTTGAGGGTAAACAATAACAAAAAGGAGTTGAGTTGCGTATATTATTTATTTTTATCACAAGTCTTTAAAAACAACGTAATATTTCACGTTATTTCTCACACTAACACCAAATAAAATGACAATAAATTAGGAATAAATTTTCACGGCGTATCATTGATTAAAATGGTCCTACTGTTCAGTAAACCTGACCTTCACTTTAGCGATTTTTAATGCTCATTTGGTAAATGCACCTTTAAGTTTGGACCACCCTCACCGTTTTGAATGTGTATTAAAATGTTTCTATGATTTGAATTAATAGTGCGTTACGATTAACTAAGTTATATTGTGGACACAAATATGATGATTAAATTATATCATTAATACAATAATAACTTTTGGTGATAGTGAATATAGTGACGAGTTACGTATCTTTTGATTCCGTTGTATAATTAGCATACGGTAGTATAGTACTGGGGTTCGGGGTGTTTAATTAATACTTAGAATATTTTTTTTTGGAAATAGTCTATACTTAATAATAACCTCATGTATAAAAATCAGGCTCAACCAATTTTTACTTTTCTTTTTGTATTTGGTAGGAGGTATGATATATATATATATATATATATATATATATATATATATATATATATATATATATATATATATATATATAATGTCGTAATGTTTTTTTACCATCCTACCCCTTGCCCTGTTTTTGTGTAATTTTTATTTGTATCTCGCACTCGTTGTTTTTGTTCATTGATTCTTCAGTCGATGAGGCTTTATAAAAATGTAACTCCTCACACTGTAATCGAGGTAGATTTTAGATTGATTGTATCAAAAATAAATATAAAAATATATACTTATTTATTGCTTAACTACTTATATCAATATAAAAGGCGAGTTGCGGCAGGACGAGCGAATGAATCAAATGTCTGAAACAGTACGGAGCATGCTACGGGGACAGGTAAAATTCGCGGCGAATAGTGACGTCATCAAATGAGTTTAGTTTGTGGGAGCTGCCACGGATTTCAAAAAATGCTATTATGATATTTCACTCGCGGACTTCCTAACTAATCGCGGCGTCCGTTAAACAGAGCTTTTTAACTAATAAGGTTTTTAACTAATATTTTTTATTAATAGCGTTTCATTATGATTAAGGCGGTTAATTTTCAAATTATTGTGTATCCTTTTGTTAATAAACTAGATATGCAATACATGCTGCTGTTGCAAAAAACTGACCGAAGTGTTAAATTTTCGAATGACAACGATTTTTTTTATGTTCAAACATTTTTGTTTTTTTTTATTCTAAACCACCCTCTCGCCACACGTTATCACTGTAGTAAGTTTGAAGGAGATCGGTTCAGGCGTTTAGGAGGAGTATGCGGAAAAACGAAATACATGAGTCGCAGTAGGATTGCAGAAACCAGCCTTAAATGATTTTATAACTTAACCTTTAAATGATTTTATTTTTCTAATTAGATTCCGAATTGTTCATCTCAGCGGGATATATCAACATTTTCAAAATTTAATAGCTTTAAATTTTTATTCAATTTCGGAATCCCCAACGAGAATTCCTAAAAGTTAAAACCCGAAAAAATATGCTAACCGAGACTCAAAGTTGTCTTTGTATGGGTTGGTGTAAACATAGACACAATGCCTCAAGAGGGCAGTTTTTAGCTTTTATGTCAATAGAATACTTGTTGCACAACAATGTGATCTCGGTATACATGTCATGCGTATAACTTTATTTAAGATGTACTCCTGTGGACGATTGATAGGTTTACGACTATTATATTGACGACTTAATGTGGGTTGGATTTTGTGGCTTTTAGATGTAATGCAAACTATTACGATAGCAAAAATATGCGGGTTTTCTGCTGCACAAACTTATTAAGTACTTCTAAGCCTGTAACGCTACCTAGCATATAAACACATTAGTACGGTGTTTGTAGTCATAATAATATTCCCGCAGCTTGTTACGTTTTTTTTTTGGAAAACTAGATGGTGTGGGAAATAGTTCGTAGAGTATTTTGTTATACTTCTACTCCCACTTTTTTGATTATTTTATGGCATACGTTTCTCAATTTATATAACCTTTTTATCAATAAGCAATTTAGGCATAATAATTAATATCATATTAGGTATCATAGGTAGTCGGATGGCACCAACCATGGACTGAGGTGGTACTATCTTTGATTTGTTACGATTGATTATTGTGAATAATCGTGAAAGTTTGAAAAGAAAAAATAATAGTCACATGATGACTTGTCTTTAACTTTTGTTTAGAAGTTTTACAAAACATTTCCAGGGAAGGTGTGGATCCACATCCGGAAAGGTGCCATCTCAAATAAAAGTTCAGATATAATTCGTCATATTATTCATATCAAAATCGGTGCAAGATCCGCAGATGCGAAAGGATTGCACACATGTTCGCAAGGTGTGCTTTCTATGCATCGGCTTGTGCCAAACACTTCTCTTAACAAATAAAATTTGATATACTTACCTAGATTTTGACCGATATTAAATTTTATAATTTATTTATGTAAAGATATTAAGAAACAGATAAAAGTTATTTCTGTTTTTTCCAACATATTCCGGTTATAACATTATTTTGATGTCAAGAACTCACAAATAAAAATAAATTTTAGTACTGACTTCTAGTATTTTTTGCTACAACTTCAACATTTAGATTCAATCGAAGGACGCGTGGTGCGGTGCCTTTTAAAGCAACCCACGCTTCCAGTTTAGTAATTAAAGTTACGACTTTATCGATCAAAGACTTTCCAATACACGCTGGACCACCGAGCCACATATCTGCATCGTCTAGTCTCAACGGTATATAAATATTAGCTAGACTCTGTCCACGTAATGGAACTGTCATTTACTCGCTCCTTGTCTACCAATAATCGTTTGAATGAGTTTATTACTCGTGTCCACATAGTTCTGTCTACACTTTCCTTGGCATATAGCGAACGAATAAGGATAAAAGCCCATTAATATTGCAAGTTAATCGCGACTACACTTTTTGTTTGTCTCGCGTAGAGAGATGCATGATTACTTTTTCCATATTTTAATTCCAGTTTGCTATCGTAACCATGTGGACAAGTTTATCCACTGTGACTACCATTATTCTGTGATGCTCAATCAAAAAGTATTTCTATTGCAATTTTCACAATAGGTTCTATTCAGTCTATTGTTAGCTGTATTTTAGAATCTTGAATTATGAATGATACAAAGACTGTAATTATCGGTTATGGTTCCGTTTACTTATTCGCAGTTCATTGTATTCTGTAGATGTCTCTACTTTGCAATATTCTAAGGTGTGGGCTGGCTAAATGTTATTTGACGATAGTATTGTGAGCACGCCCGTGGTGCTATTGTTGCTTGCACTTTGTGTCGCGATGTATCACTCCCACAATTTTATTATATTCTTATATTTTGCGAATTCACTTGCAGGAAGAGGATTTTATACTAAAATGATGGATGATTGTCGTATTCCTTCGGAGATTCGTTTGTTCAAAAGTGAGAAGTGATTTGACTCTGGGGATCAAACTCTGTACGATACCTAAGTTGCTTCGTATTTAATAACTTCATTGTGACATGCAAAACTCCAAAGTGAATGTGCGTGCAGCAGTTCACACGCACGTCATTTTTAATAACTACATACTTAGTAACTAGTTCACCAATGCCTTTATGCCTTATTTTATTATTGCTAAAGTAAACTTTGCATTGATTAGCTAATTTATATTATTATTGCTGACTTCTAATAATTGTCAGCTATAATATATTTTAGGTCTTTCCGGGTTCTCTAAACGCATCGATCTCGATGTCTAAACGTCAATCTTTTCTGACTATTCAATGAATGAAAAGGAGCGGTCAAAAATTTATATATAGATGATATATCCATGGTTTTAAATGTTAAGTTAACCTACCTAACTAATGGGTTCTGAAGTGCTTAATCAACATACATAGTTTTTGAGAAATCTGTACTTAAACTTCAGAATTTAATTTTGTCCGATTTATCCAAAATAGAACAAAAATCTATTCACAACACGACATAATGAATTCGAATTGCTTCTTGGAGGCGACGTTGAGTCTATTAAAACCACTTTAGCGCCGTACTCAATAGATGATTGAAAGCCACTAAACAATTCATTCTTCCCATGCAGTGTCTCAATGGCATGGGCCAGAGTCCTTGTGTTATCTTTTTACTGCATTATGGTTTTGACAATAGTGAGCCGTTCAGTCGTTTCTCCGTTCTAAATTAAAGTAACCTTTTTCAGTTATTCACTGACAGTAATGCCGCCCAGTGAGCAGGTTTCATTTCAAGTATCTGCCAATCAACAATACTCATTCGAAAACTACACCTTATGATTGTTACACTAAAATCTATTTTTGTTGTAATAACATTAATTGTTTTGTTGTAGGTATTTCTATTGGCTATGCTCTTTTGTGTTACTCTAAATACAATAAAATTGGCTTGACTCTAGTGACCGTAATAAAGCTCATAAAGGCCTGGAAGACCTCATGGGTTTCCACTTGTACTCTTTGCATGACAGTGTCATTGTCAACTTGCGTAACAGTAAAAATAACAGCTGATTTAAGGCGCCACCACTTGTTGAGGTATTATACAGCTGACATACGTATCCTAAAACCCATAATAGTAGGACTGCTAAAAACTGTATTGTGCTAGATGCGACGTAGTTACGTAATTAAATTTATAAATTTCCTCAAAAATCTTAATAAAGTTATCATTACATTTCTCTTATCCATTAAAAGTATAAACTATTGTTTTCTACTACAAGACTATTTTATGAGTTACTATAGTATACAACATAATAAATGTAATTAGGTTAGGTACGCCATATTTTTAGATACTTACCTAAACTGAAATATAATATTTCTTCGTACTTACATACTGGCAAAAATGTCTTACTTTTTTAATCAAAGTATGCCTAACATGCCAAATATTATTTATACTTGGTCTTATAACAGGTTAAACATCTCTTTTCTTATATGAAGGTTCAGCAGTAATATTTTTTTTTTAATTGCCGTTATCTTACTAAAGTAACTACTACCTACCACTTACACGAACAGTAAAAACCATAAATCTAAATAATATATTTATTCCTATAGATTTACGCGGCACGTGTATAGCTCTATAAATTTGACTACACGTTTGAAAGAATGCTCCAGGTAACAACCCAAAAAATAATCAAAAGGTAGGGGAGTGAGGGGTCTCAGTCCATTTTTTTCGTAAAGGTGCGCCCATATAACGCTAAGCGGCGATCCGTAGAGCTCATTCACTATTACAGTGTCGGTGAAGTCGAAGCTCCCTAAAGCTCCTTTACTATTTTACCTGTCGTGTTCGCATTCGTCTATCGACAACAATTTTGTTACATCAAAATGCTTCAAGGCATTCTAAATAAACCTTCGAGCTATAATATCGCTCGTGTCATAAACGAAGCTCCAAGGATGATGCCAATAGCACCTGCACCAGAAAGAAAATATTTAACTTTGGAATTACCAGCTGATAAGAAGAAATATAATTACAAAAACAACCCATATTCTGGACAGCAAACGGTTTCGATTGCAAGAAGGAACGCTCGCGAAAGAAATCGTGTGAAACAAGTGAATGATGGATTTAATGCTCTAAGAAAACGTCTGCCGACTGCGGTCATTGCTGCATTATCTGGTGGAGCGCGTCGTGGCTCTGGGAAGAAACTAAGTAAGGTAGATACTCTAAAAATGGTCGTTGAATACATCAAATATCTACAAAATTTGATTGATGAAAGTGATGAGACTCTGGGAATTACCAGACCTGTTCATTCTACGGCTTTCCCAATATCGTACGAGTCGGATGAAGGTGTTTTGGTTGATGGTTCTCCATATTCAGAGTCAGTGCCGTCACCAATAGGTTCAGACTGTTCGTCTGGAGTGTCATCGGGGTACTCAAGTAGTTTTGTTCCTATTAATTATCAAGCACATGAAGAACAAGTAAGTTACACGGAGGAAGATGACCTACTTGACGCTATCTCTTGGTGGCAACAGAAGTGAATTAATATCGTAATTGTATACCTTCTAGTCATTGATGGAAATTTTACTAACATAATTTATGTTGATATTATCTGTATAGTTTATTGAGATAAATATTAAATTATTATTACTCGAGTGGCTGTGGTTGTACATTTTCTGACAAAAAAGACTGTTATAGCATAATTGTAAATATAGTTAAGTTTATGGAAAATTTACAACTTTATAATAATATTGTGTAATAAATTATTTGAAACTTAATACTTCTTATTTTTAACTATTTTTCTTTAAACCTTCCTCTTTAGATTTGTCCATAACATGACAACTTGAATACCTAATGGACAAGTATTCGTTAGTAAAATAGTGTCTCCAGATGCATCCAAAGTAAGTATTATAACTGTAGATTCAGGGGTTTGCTTTTAGTGTTTTTAGAACTATATGTAAAGCAATGTGATCTGGATTCCCAAATCTGCACTAGAACCTGGCTTGAGGTTTGCGAAATCATTTGCAGGTGACATTGACGCCACTAAAATAAGTAGACCTCTGAGGGCGTTTTTACTAATTTTAAACATCATCTTCTCTCATCATCTGGTCCTAATTCCAATTTAACGAAGTGAGTTTGATCCCAAGTACCTACGCTTACTTCTAAACCCACATTTTACCACAGGTCAGCGTCAGTTCAGTACCCGCGTGTAAGTTAGGTTACTGGTATATTTCTTTTTGTTAAATTGTAATCAGAAATTATTTAGGTACTTACGATAAATGTTAACGTTTAGAATATGCCCTTTTTTCGCCCGATCGTCCATTGCTCTTGTCCCGGGTTGAAAGTAGTAGCAAGGTAACGGTTAAAGTTACATTTTATTGTCCGAGCGAGCGAAGCGTCTATATTTCGAGATTGGACAATTTTGCTTTCGTCTGTTTGTCTGTCTGTATGAATGTGTGTTCCGGGCTAGCAGCTACAGTTTTTATCCGATCTTCACGAAACTTGGCACAAGAAGTGTTCCTTGATTTAGTACAATTTTTTCGTGGTGGACTTTTTTGGATTGACGGGAAAATGGGGTAAATATAGTCAATTAACTTTTTAATGTTTTATAGGGCTAGTCCCCTTTATAATCCGATCTTCACGAAACTTGGCACAAGTATTCCTTTACTAGAAACATAATTTTAGTAGAGTTTTTTATTGGGGAGATGGGGATGGGGAGGAAATCCCAAAAAAATATTTTAATATTCGCGAGGTCTACTGTTCGACCATAGGGCTACCACTAGTTTTATATAATATAGGTAGTGTTGTAAATCAATGTTATCTTAGTAGATTAAAAAGAGAGTGATATTGCAAGCACAACGCTTGATTAAGCCATCGAAGCTCGCACATCGCTTCGGTACATTGTTATACAAGATTAATGATGTACACCAAGATAAGAAGGTGGGAGCTAAATGCATTTATATGTGCGAGTAAACAGACACTGATAAAGTACAAAGAAGCTCGCAATGGATAAAAATAGCGACATTCACACACAGATTTTTAAGTCTGACATACCAATATAAGGGTTACAAAAATATCTACAGTTATAGATATAAGTATAGATACAGATGGGAATTAACTGTACATGCATAAAACAAGCAAAAATTTAATATGCCTTAGCGCATAGTTATGAGATATTGTCATTAAAGTAATCTGAATCCTTTCAATACCTGTCAACACCCTACGTATACTACGGAGTAATTTATCATCATGAATAAGTTGAAACTTTTTAGCAACTGAAAACTACAGATATTCAGCATACTTTTGTATGGGTCCTACCAATACCTTAGGTAGATACCCTTTCCATCTTCTGCAAATGATGCGTCTGCTGATTTATTGACTAGGCTATCACAAGTACCTATAAAGGGTTCCTAGTTAGAGGCCATGGACTCCGTGGTTTAATATATCTCGGTCTAACCCTCTGATAATACAGGCGTGATTTTATGTATGTATGTAAATTATGTATAAATAAGACGTAACCTGAGATTGCAATATATCAAGCTCAGAATCTGAATCTAAAATCTGTTAAGAAAGTAATTAACCTTTATTAGATTAAAGTATTCATCTAATAAAATTTATTAGAGAAGGTTACTTAAGATGAAGTTAAAGACCATCTATATCTCAAGTGATCGTCAACATAAATTTGCATTAAGCTTAATAAACTTTTAATAGCTCACATTCCTTGGAATCCGTATGTAAAACAAACAGATTTATATGCTATCGCAGTTTGTTGTTTACGATTATGGAAAATTCTGATAGAAGAGAAAACTAACGAGTACCTAATTAAGCTAATATCAGTAATTGCTGATTTTAACTTGCAGAATTACGATAAGTACCTACCTATACTAGTGGTCACCAATTTTGTCTAACAGAAGACCTCGCCAAACTTAAAAACATTATCTGGGCTCTTTTGCTCCCATTTACCCCGCCAAACGAAATATCACGACAAAAAAGCATTTTAAAGTAATTTAACATTTAATTTTGTTTCAGGTTTTGTGGAGAACCGATAGAAATGTGGCCTCTTACCGAACCAGCGAAAGAATCATTTTGAAATGTTTATTTATATACTTAATTTAGTATTTTTATAATATTGCTTGACATAAAATTGTAAAATTTTGACATTCATTATGTGCTCTTTATGTGTCTAAAATGAATAAACGAAATTGATTCTTTGTTTCTAGTCCAGCACAAATACAAAAGTAAACTTGTCCAGTATGGTTTGGAAATGTACCTAGACGCTTCGCTTGCTCGGTCATCAAAATTGCTATCTTAGGTTAAGATTTAATTGAATTGAATTTTGATGACCGAGCGAGAATATCCTTAGGCCGAGAAACTTAAAAAAAGGTTATAAAAATACAATATGAAACATGAGGTTTTATTTGATAAAGTACCTTTTTTTTTTTTTTTTTTTTTTTTTAATTCCGCGGCCCAAGGCCGCGGCCGCTCTAACGTCCGTTGCCGGGCGTCCCTGGTTACTAGCAGAGGGTATGTCCAGTGGCGCCCGGCGGACTTTGACCACCCCTGTGGTCTCTGCGGGTGTTTGGTCGGGACGAGAATCCCGCGTCATTGGGGTCGGGTTTTATCCCGCGTCAGTGAGTGAATCTGGTTGCGTGCTATGGGGCAAAGGCCCCGCAGCACGCAACCCTTCTAGCCTGCTTCTGTAAGGACGGTGGGTGGCGATCCCGCCGTCCTCAGGCCCCGATCATGGAGGACGATAGTCTTGGGCGTAGTCGCGTAGTCTGGGGCGGCCTGGCCGCCGACTACGGAACTCGGCGGGGAGGGTACGCTCCCTCTCCCTCCCGGCCGCCTCCTTCGCGAGCATGACTTGCTCGCAGAAGGACACGGCCGCGTTCCACCTACTCCCGCTGGATACCATGGCTTGAAGCATGGTCCCCAGCGAGAGGGTATCCACGCCCAGACCCACTACGAGGTCCCGGCGCTGACTCGCCCACGCTGAGCACTCCACCAACGTGTGGAGTGCGGTGTCGTCGTCGGAAACCTCGCAGTGTTGACACCGGGGTGTGACCTCACGATGCATGCGAAACAGATAGCTACCGAAGCATCCATGCCCGGCAACCATCTGCGTCGCACGGTACGTGAGGTCACCATGCTGCCTCTGCAGCCAATCGTCCATGATCGGTCTCACCGCCGCGATGAAGATGGCACCCCCCTTGGGTTGCTCAAGTCGCACCCTCCATGACTCCATGAGATCCTGGCGGAGTTGGGACCGCTGGTCCTCGATTTCTCGAGACGCAGGCCTGTGGTCCCGCTCCAGCGCCTCCTTGCGCCATTGGAACAATGACGCAAGGGCTCTCGCTTCCAGGTCCCATGGAGGGGTCCCGGCTAGGAGACATGCAGCCTCTCCGGAGATCGTGCGGTACCCCCGTACGGTTCTGACGGCCAAGGTTCTAAGTGGTCTGTTTAACAGAGTCACGTTCCCCTTGACCGCCAACCTATCCGCCCATACGGGAGCCCCGTATAGGGCCATACTCCGCACGATCCCCAGGTACAGTCTCCTGCAGGAGGCGTTGGGTCCCTTTAGGTTGGGCATCAGTCGCGAAAGCGCGACCGATGCCTGCGTCACCTTGGGGACCAAACTTCGGAAATGTGGTCCGAAGTTCCATCGGCTATCAAGTACGATCCCTAGGTACTTCATCGAGGGCTTGATGCCGATGCTAACGCCTCCCACATTTATGCTGGAACCTTCTGGTGGACCGTTCCGAGGTCTGTGAAAACATAGAACCTCGGACTTGTGCAAGGCCACCTCCAGTCCCAGCTGCCGTATCCGACCCACGACTCGAGCAACACCCGTCGTGACCTTGAGTGCTGCCTCCTGGTACGTTGCACCCCGCGCCGTGACGAGGGTATCGTCGGCGTAGCACGTTACGCCGACACCCCTAGGCAACGCACCCCGCAGCACCCAGTCGTAGCCGATGTTCCACAGAAGCGGCCCCAGGACCGACCCCTGCGGAACACCGCACGACACATCTCGCCGAGCTGGCCCGAGCCAGCTGGGGAAAGCTATGGCCCTCTCCGAGAGATAGGCCCCGACAATACGACGGAGGTAGAGAGGCGTTTCGTGATACACGAGCGCCTCCCTAACGCAGCTCCATGGCAAGGTGTTGAACGCGTTGGCGATGTCAAGAGACACCGCCACCACCACCTTGCCCTGCGAGACTGCTTCCTCCGTTAGGCTCTTCACGCGCATGATCGCGCTCACGGTGGAGCGTCCCCGACGGAAACCGAACTGGTTATCCGCCAGGTCTGGCCCCACACTCGTGAGATGCTCGACGAGGCGTTCCGCGATAATGCGCTCAAAGAGCTTACACACCTCGTCGAGCAACACGATCGGCCGGTATCCGGACGGTGAGTCCACCGGCCGCCCCGCCTTACGGATCAGGACCAGTTTCCCCGTCCTCCACACCTTGGGAAACTGGCCCCTTTCGAGGCATGCGCTAAAGAGTCCCATCAGTCGAGGCCCGAGTTCTTCGAGGGCCAGGACCCATGCACGGCCAGGAATGCCGTCGGGTCCGGGGGCAGTGATTTTCCGGCGTTTAAGCCGGAGTACTGCCGCACCTAGCTCCCCCACCCTGACTTCGGGTACGTCGTCTTCGCTGGTGCTATCCGCGTCGGGCAGAGACGGAGCCATGCGCGGAGGGACGTGCTCCTCCGCGCTCGTCGGAAACAGGGAGCCCATGACCCGCTCCAGCTGCTGCGGCTGGAGACTCTGGGTCAGTGGGGGCGCCCTAGGTCGGAGTTTCTCCCTGACCTGTAGGTACGGGCGCCCCCATGGGTTCTGCTGCAGGGTCTCCAGGAGCTCCTCGCGGGCCGCCGTCTTGGCCCGCTTTATCGTCTCCTGGAGATTACCTTTAGCCTCCCTGTATGCCTGAAAAAGCTCCGCCTCTCGGGCTGCCGCGTCGTCTGGGCGGCGACGCCTCCGGCGAAACCTGGTGTACCGGCGGCGGGCGGAGATGCATGCTGCGCGCAGCTCTGCAATCTCCGGCGACCACCAGTACACCTGCTTCCTGGCCGGTCTGGGTGTAACCCTAGGCATCGCCGCATCACAGATTTGCGACATGGCTCTCCTGAACCACTCCGCCTCGGCATCCACATCGGCAGGCCGGTCCGGCGCTGGAATCCAGGCCTGCACGATGGATGCCTCCAGGAGAGCCTCCCGATCCAGATGGTGAAGTGCCCAACGCGGATCCGGGGGATTTGCCACCGGCTGTGGGAGGTCAGGTGGGGGGACGACATCGAACCGGATGTACCGATGATCCGAGTGCGTCTCCTCACCCTCCTCCACGCGCCAGCCTGTAATACGGGCGGCGAGGTCAGGGGATGCGAACGTTACGTCCACGATCGATTCCCCCCCCCGCCGCCAAAAGGTGGCGACATTCCCCCGGTTGAGGACCTCCAGACCACGTGTTCTGGTCCAGTCCTCAAGAAACCTCCCCTTGTCCCTGGTTTCCCGGGAGCCCCACGCCTCACTCCAGGCGTTGAAGTCTCCCAGGAGCAGGACAGGGCGAGGACGGCACGCAGCGAAGACGACGTCGAGCTCAGTGAGCCATAGCTCAAACTGAGACTCGTCAATGTTCGGCGAGATGTAGGTGGCCACGACTGCCAACCCATCATAGTCCGCCGCAACACACCCGCGGCCCCTTGCAATGATCGCAAGGCGCGAGTTGTCTGCGGCGGACCCCCCAAAGATACAACAGGCCGAGCCGTCCTCGTCCATCGGGCTTCCCGGGTGGACGTAGTACGGCTCGGCGACCACGGCCAAGTTTATGGACCACTGCCGGATGCTCTGGTACAGAAGATCCTGAGCAGCACGGCAGTGGTTCAAATTCACTTGCAGGATACGGATACGGGCGTCAGACATTAATTGACGTCCATAACCGCATCCCGCCGCGAAGCAACTGGCCGCGCAAGGGCGGCACCCCCACCGCTCTCAGCGGACGGACGAGGTTTTGGCTTCGAGGCGGCGCAGGTTGTGCTGCCGACCCGGTGATCCGCGGTCTTGCCCTCCGCCTCGCATCTAAAGCAGCGAGGCGGGGCGTCACAGGCACTTGCCTTGTGACCGGGCCGGCTGCAGCGGAAGCACCGATCGCCCACGGTGACTTCCGCTGTACACTGCACTCCGACGTGCCCCACCACCATGCACCGGAAACATCTGGTTTCCCGGGCACGAAGGAGGTGCACCTGCGCCTTTAGGAAGCCCCCTACGAGGAGGCTTCGTCCGTCCGCCACTTTCAGTGCCGCCGCGACGGGGCACTGGACGACTGTCATCCCGTGACCAGTGGAGCCGAAGGAGATATCTGAAGCCTTCACCTGGTCACGGGGGCAGCCGCCCGCCTCCACGACGGCGGAGACAACTTCCTCCGTCGTGGCCGCGTCATCCAGACCCGTGATGCGCAATGCGGCGCATTTGGTGGGTCTGGTGACGCGGACGGCTTCTTCGTCCAGCGCGACCCTAAGCTGAGCCGCTAGGGCGTCAGCTTTAGGGCCGCTGGAGGCGCCGGAGACCTCGAGGAGGCGAGCCCCGGTGCGTGTCGTCTTGCACCGGAGCCCCCCTTGTATTTCGAGGGCCGAGAGGTTGACTGAGGACTTCACGGTCCTCAGTACGTCGGCGTACCCCACCCCTTTCTCCACACCTACCGTCGTCACCGTCAGGACGACGGCGGTGGAGCGAGGGGGGCGGGGCCTCTTCGGCGCCTTCGCCGCGGCGGCTTTGGCCGCTTTCTTGGCAGCCTTCGTCTTCCTCTTCTTGGCTCCCACTACTTCCCATCCCTCCCGTCTGGAGGGATGTAAGGAAGCAACGGGAGCGACGTTAGAGGAAGACGAGGCGGCAGGGGTGCCACTCTTCTTACCACGCCCCTTGGCCTTCCGCGCCTGGGCCGCGGTCTCGGCCGGCATCCGGTTCGCTGAAGCGGACGGGGGCGGAGCGGGGCGGTGGACAGCGGGTGTGCCGCTTGGACCCGGAGCGGGAGCACCGCCAACAGCCGCCGCGTATGAAAACGCGGGACGCGCTAGCGGAGGGCGGTACGCCCGGTCCTCCAGGACCGCGAGGCGCCTCTCGATCGCCGTCAGGACCTGCACCGTAGTCGGTACAGGCTTCGGCGGCGAGCCGGGCGCCATGGTGGGCGCGGTCCTAGGCGCCGTCTTCGGCGCTGGTCCAGCCGTCAGAGGAGGAGGCGGCATGGGACCTGGAGGTGCCTTGACCGCTTTGGTCAGCTCAGCGACCTCCCGACGGAGATCTTCCATCTCCTTTCGGGAGGCAGTGAGCTCCACCTCCAGGCTCGCAACCTGCTTGCGGAGCTTCGCCTCCTCCTCTGTGACGCTCCGCTCGAGGAGCTTGTCGAGGGAGGATTGGGCTTCATCCACCAGTGAAGCCACAATCTTCTTCCTCCCCGACATGTTTTTACTCCCCCGCATGGCCGCGTTCATGCGGGAGAAAATACTCATTATCTCCCGCGCGGGCGGCACACCGATATCCCTGCGACTGCGCAGGGACGGCACAGATGACGGGGGTGGTGTTGGCGGGCGCTTTCTGTAGGCGTCGAGACGCGTGCGCACCGTCTTCACCGGCACCTCCTCCTCCGAATCGCTGGAGAGGAGGGACCCCCACCCAGAGCAACTAGTGCTCCGGTCGCGCGGCAGCCCCCCCTTCTCGAGGGTCCTCTTCTGCGAAGAAGAAGGGCCCTTACCCCTCACACTACTGGGAGCTGACCCATCGTCAGTCCCAGCAGCAACATTTCCTTGGGGCGTCGACGTCGCGCTGCAACTAGGCGGCGCGACGCGAGCCCCCAAATCGATAGGCATAATCAGGTTCCGGGAATAATGCAGTAAGTCGTCGGCTGAGACTGCCCGGGGAAGGGCAGTGTCAGGACCGGGGGTCTCTTCTGGCTTATTCATGATAAGCAGTTTCTTCCTGTGTTGGCCACTCAAGTTCTCGATGTCGACGTTCGGTCACCCAACTTGCCACTGCGTTACCGTGGTCAAGTTGGGGTCCAGGGCGGACGGCGAGGACGTAGTCTAATCTCTTGGGGCCCCGCCCCTTGATAAAGTACCTATAATATTGTTATTCGTGTCTGTCTATCTGTATCTGTATCTGTATTATACTGAACTGAACTCAACAGGCAATGTATGAATTGTTCAAAATTATATAACATTATAAAGTAATAGTTATCGTCATAAAATTATAATTTTTTTATTGTCTTAATATGCGATCGAAATTGCGGGCATCCCTAGTATACAACAAAAGACGTCACGAGGGAAAGTCATTGCTAAAGTAACACAAAAAATAATTCGTGTTTCTGCCTTCAGATCGAAAGCTTATTGGCCTTAAATCTGAGGTTTACTTTACAATGTTGATTTGCTTCCGTTTTGTATAAAACATTATTACAAAGGAATCGAATGATTTTGCTTTATTCCGGAAACTATTAAACTTATTTCAATTGGCTTTGTGTCGATAATCTTGCAACTTTGGGCACGTGAGCTCGGTTGAGTTCGTGATTTTTGCAAAAATACATCGATAAGCGAGAGTATTATTATGAAGACCTAACGATTTATGTTTAGAGAGATATAAAATAAGAGGTATCAATAACAGAGACGTGCTTCGAAGAGTGAAAGGATTTCTGGGGCCTAAGGAAGGTCCAAATAAATTAACAGCTCTTAAACTGTTTTAGGGGATAATTCATACTTTCATTCGTAATCAATATTGTGTTCTGTGGCCTCTGTTGTTCGAACTGACTCTGTTTACGACATGCTTAGTGAGTGGTACTCTTTCATGAACTTCGAAAGGTTTGTTCAATTGAAGTGTTTTAATTCATCTCTTACTTTCACCACAAACTTTGTAATATGGGTACCTATGTATTTTTTGAACAAACACAACTCTCTCTTAGAAGTACAATAAAATTATACAATAGAAATTTGTCTTTCAATCTTGCAATAATTATAAGGTTTGACCGTCAACAATAGGGTTCTGACTAGGATTTTAATTAACCTTACTAATTGTTATGGTTAGAAATGATGAATCGAACCTTTACCTCTTCCTCTTAGAAGTCTGATTTTTTCAATCCGTTCTAGCGAAACTGGTCTAGTTTTAACCAAGTTTTCGCTAGGATTTTCAGCGCAAAGGTGGGTTTCCTCCTGCCCTTTTTACTATCTATACTATCTCAAAAACTAATATAAATAATGTCTCAAGTATTAAGTAATTCATAATCATCTTTAAAACAAAAACTGAATCTTGTAGCGGTATGTAAAAGACATAATTGGTACATTGATATTTTACGAAGTAAGTGCCATCGTTTATGCAAATGCTTTATGGCACAGGTCTCAAGCCCGTCCATGATTTATTAGTTCAACAAATTGATGCATTATGCACTACTTACTTGTTTCTTGTGGAAAGTAATTAGTTTTAAGATGGAATTATATTTTATGGCTTTACGACTCAAAATGAGTATGTTTGTAGACTAGTAGGCATTATCATTGGAGTAATTAAATAATAAAAATGTCGTACTGGAATCAACGGAATTATAATGAGTTTCGGTAATATAGGTAGGAACCTATTAGTATTGAAATCAGTTTTTTATTTAATCCGCAGCCCTGGGCCGCGGCTGAACCTACGTCCATTGCCGAGTGCCTCCGGTGGACACTGAAAGAATTCCCAGTGGCGAATTGAAATGAGTTGCAAATGCAGTTTGGTTCCCTATAATAATTTCATAAAAAATGTCAATGTTTTTGGAGTCAACGATTGAACTTTCTTAAATACTAACCGTCCCAAAATGTGAATGAATAAATGTCTTTTATAATCCTTACGTAAGAAAATTTAATTATTTAATTGCAGTATTTATAACGATTGACGAACGACTCATTCAATATTTAACTCAGAGTACCTGAATGAAGAAATAAAGCTAGCGGCAAGCAAAAGTCATAAATTACATGTCGGATATCGGTTTCCTCCGGGCAGCGGGCGCTCGCTGGGAACTCGCGATGAGATCAATGCTGCTCAGGCTACAATCGTAGATCTGCTAGTCGGTACTAATTAAACCCATCATTTTGTAAACATTAAATTAAATAGTCATGTAAATGTTATTAAATTAGACAGAGTGACGGATTAATTAGTATCAGCATACGAACATAGACGTTAATTTCATTGTGAATTAAAAATGGTACAGTAGTTTGACTATGCTTGCAGTTGTTTTCACCAAGATACTTTTTTATAAAACTGACATAAAACTTTTACTAATTATATTTAGGTATAGTCATAGTTCTATACACATCAATGAATGAAGAATCACTCAGTCCTTTGATTAGAACCTGTGTATGTATAAAAATCCGTTCCATAACGAAACTTTTTGTTGTCTTGAATTTGTTGTACTCGTATCTATACAGATAAATTTATACGTTTCACTTCTTAACTAAGGGCTTTTATTTTATACTAGTGGTCCCGGCGAACTTCGTACCGCCTGAAATTTTGTTTCTAAACCTTCCCTGAACCTCCACGAATATTTTAAGGCCCAAATTATCCAAATCGGTTCAGCCGTTCACGCGTGATGTCGTGACCAAGGGAAATAGGGATTCATTTTTATATATAGAGATTTATTTTGTGATAGATATTTACTTTGTTAAGTTACTACTAATTAAGGCATAGTGACCATTAGCAATAATAATTTCGATGAGGTACAAAGATAGATAGGTACTTACTTAAAAATACTACTACTACTTACGTAATAATATCGACACAATACATGCAAGTGTTGAAAAGATTTCAACTCTACGAAAAAAAATAGGCTGGCTTTACCCACTACAGTTTAGTACATTATTATTGAAAAAATATACCATTTATTTTTGTTGAATAATGCGCACTAAAACACTACATTAAACTTAAAATGATTAGTCAAACAAAAAATTCTACACACATTGGTTAAATAAGTTAGTTAAATACAAGAAAAATTTAATTTAAAATTAAAAAAACCCCCGACTCACAAAAAAAGTGATGTATAAGTTATGACCTTTCATTTGATACCCAACACGGGTATATTTGAACACATTAAATTTTTCATCACCACTTTCACCCCTCATATCTTTGAAATGGCTTAACCGATTTTTATAATAAATAGCTAAGAACACTCTCCCCTAACCCATCTTTCAAACAAAAGAAACAGAATCAAAATCGTTTCATCCGTTTGGGAACTACGATGCCACAGACAGACATTTAAACACACACACACACACACACACACCCACACACACGTCAAACTTATAACACCCCGTTCGGGTTTCCGTCGGGTGTTAAAAATGCACCTGAAGATGGTACAGGACACAGGAATGGTACAGGCACAATTTATGTAGCATATTTAAATTCCTATAAAAGAACCTATGTAACCATTATTGTAGTATGTATGATTAATGAAATAATTTCTATTCCATTCTATTGTATTGTATCGATGCCTCTATAATTATTTTGTTAATTGTTCTTAGAATTTTGTTTTTATTTTTACCAAATCACATTTCCTATATTAAACTTAGAACAGCTGTCGACCAGTAGCAGTTTTCTTTAGAAAAGTAATTACAACATCGTTATCAATATCATAATTTGAAGGTAGCCAGTTGACCGCAAAATTAAAAGTCTCATATTTCAAAGTTCAATGTTTCTATGGCGATATATGATAGTTCTCAGTGATTTTGAATGTCGATATTTTAAAATATTTGAATACAGAATATTTTAAATGCAATTTTTTTTCCTCTTTGTGGCACGCTTTACTTAGGTAATAAAAAAGAAATGTGCGAGTATCACAAAATCGACAGTCGCAAACGGAAGATGCACTTTTGTGAACCGTAATTGGAGATGGATTTCCGCATGAAATACACCAAATAAGCAACACTCATATTGCTACAGTTTTTTTCGCATTTCCTTCGGCTTTTTAAACTTTGGAGTGCGGTTCAATTTGAACAAAATTGTCTAAACTTTTTCGTTCAACGTTTTTCTACAATTTCTTACCTTAAATTGTGCAATAAAGTTTACCGCATACTTTTGTGGTTTAATACTTACAATTTGAATGAATGGTACTTTCAAAAGGTACCGATGATTTTTTTAAAGTAACTTCCAAAATTAGAAATAGAAATTCTCACTTTTAGATAGTAATTTGATGTTTTTTTTTAGTTTTTAAAGTGGATAATGATAATATTATATTTGATGTTTAATAAACAATATCAGGCACAATTTGCAACAATGTTAATGCACCTCTTTTACGCTTAATGTAATAATTATGTTTCAATTTAATTTGTCAGAGAATGACGAGAAAATCTTCCTCGCTATTAGATGTAATACACTAACAATAGCGCCTATTAGCGGCTATGCAGTGTGTCAGGAGTGGTCAAACAGTTGTAACCGATTTTCTAGAAGTAGAACATAAAAGTTTTGGACAAAACTTCTTTACGCCTCCTAGGGTCCCCGATTTTAGAATGGCTTTTCCACTTTTATCGAGGAAAAAATTCAAAATTTTGATCAGGTTATTGATAGTCTATGTAATATCAGTATTCATTCAGCTTTCACTATTCTTCGTTTTTGTCTTTTCGTACCCAAATTTACACATGCCCTACGTTCAGGACAATTTTGGAAAAAATTTGAAATTTTGGGCAGACTAGACAACTTAATACAAAATTCTTTGTATAAAATTTTAAATGTAAATATTTATGACTGGGCCGGAATCCAAGCGTCTCTTCCAGTTCGCTTGGGCGGGCTAGGTATTCGTAGAGTCACAGATGTCAGTCTGCCAGCATTTCTGTCGTCGGTCCATAGCACCGAAGAATTAGTCAGGAAAAAATTGTCAAATACACTGATTGATTCCGAGGTGCGATGCAAGACCGATGCCATAAATGCTTGGAGGATGTCTTGCCCCAACACTGACCTGCCCTCACGCCTAGGCTCACAGCGACTGTGGGATTCACCGCTCTGTAAATTGAGAATTAATACACTAATTGACACTTCTGTCAATATTTTAGAGCGTGCACGCCTACTAGCTGTTGGAGAATGGGAGTCACGGTTATGGATCCAGGCGCTCCCATCGCCCAACATCGGTACAATGTTGGACGACACAACCTTCCGCATTGCCACTTGCCTTCGGCTGGGTACACCTTGTGTATCCCCGCATCATTGCACCTGTGGAGTAGCCGTCGATAATCTGGGACACCATGGCCTTTCTTGTAGCAGAAGCGCAGGTCGTATACCTCGGCACGCTATTCTAAACGACATAATTCGTAGGGATCTTTCCACCGCAGGTCTTCCGGCCGTACGTGAACCAAATGGTTTAGCACGAAGCGATGGAAAGAGACCGGACGGTATGTCGCTGCCACCGTGGAAGATGGGAAAGCCTTTGGTGTGGAACGCTACATGCGTTGACACCTTAGCACCTTCACACCTTCCAAGCACATCCGGATGTGCCAGCGCTGCTGCTGCATCGGCTGAAGGCCTTAAACGGCGTGAATATGCTTACCTAGCAGGTGATTACATATTTGAGCCGTTTGGGGTTGAGACACTGGGGTCATGGGGTCCGAGTGCTCGCCGCCTTTATAGAGACATTGCTAAACGCCTAATCGATGCTTCTCAGGACCAGAAGGCTGGCTATTTTCTGGCCCAAAGAATAAGTATCGCCATCCAACGTGGCAACACAGCCAGCATTCTGGGAACATTCCCAGTCGGCAATGACGCGGAGGATTTTTTAAACGATACTTTGTAATGTAAATATTTTTAGTCTATAATTATGTTTATTTTGTATATTGTAATTCTTATTGTAAATAAAAAAAAACTATATCATTTTCTAGAATTGAAATCTTTGCCTTTCGAAATTATTAATAAAGTACCATCTGAAACATAGTCCCCTATTGAGATATTATGTAGGTAAAAGACAGAGGCGGCAATGTAGTGATTTACATAGAACACCGCTGAGCCCAGCGTGACAATCCTTTGCGATAATTTTGAATATTTTATTGATTTATTACTTTATATACCTATAACATACATACTTATAAATTGGAATGTAGAAACGTGACATAATATTAATGAAAACATAATTAAATAAATTTTTATTTAATCTAATCTCCTATAAAAACATACAGTCATTGAGAACTTCCTTCTTTTTTGGAAGTCGGTTGAAAAGTAAAGAAAATATTATGGACCAGTAACGAGAAAAGTAATAAAAAACCACTGCAACAGATTTTTATTAACACTAGGACTATAAGATGATGATATGTGATGGGATATTCCGTTTGAAGAACGGGAGAAGCAAAACCTTCTTTTTCTATATTGCTCCTATTACAAGGTCGGTTGTTCTGCTCTTTGATAATTACGACTCGATCGTAAAGCGTAAAGACTGGTAAAGACTACTTTGTTTGTAAGTAAAATTAAAATTTTCTGAATTTGATATCATACTTTTTTGAAAAAATCAACCGCACCTTGCTCCAGATTTATAACAAAAAAATCATAAGAGGACATTCAAAGTATCCTTAAATAGTCGGCGTGAATCTCATAAAAGGGATTATAGGTTTGGGCAGCTTAATGCTGCAGGATTCAATTAGGTGAAATAAGCTTAAGTAGGCTGTATCCGCTGTTGTGACAGCTCTCCAATTATTTCAACCTGTCGTTTCCGTCATATTACGTAACTCAAAGGTGTCGTGTAATGGCAGAGAGATCTTCAAAATAGATTGTGTTCTTATTAATTACACCTCATCCTAATTATTTATACTTATTCACATGTTAGTTTTTTGTTCTTGTGAAAGGGCGTTATGTGCTTTACAGTGAATGCCGAAACTGTCTTACGCTTGAACTCTTTCTCCCCGGTAGAAAATACTTGGGTAATAAATACTTAAAAAATAAATATACTAGTGGTTCTGTGAACCGTAGACTTCGGTAGCGGCTTTGTTTAGAAAATTTCTTCTTCAATTTTCTTTATTACTCTTTCATTTGTCATCCAATCCAAAAAATATCATTCAAATGTTATTCATTGTAAGCAAGGAGTGTGTGTGTAAAGTTTCATGCAAATCGGTTGATAAATACGGCCTCAAACATGATCTGACAGAACACGTAGATGGGTACAGACGAAAGAAATTCTCCCCAGTCTGGAAGTTGAAACGGTGCCTTCGGTCGCTTCGCTCCCTCAGTCAAAAATAAAGAATGGATTCTATTATACCAACGGGTTCCATTTAATGCCGTAGGTTCACAAGATTCATAATTAAGTAATATGCATCATCAAAGTATGATTACACTATTTATTTTCGACTTTCCAATTCAATTTCTTTTTTATATTTGAGAGTAGGAAAGCATGCATTATTAACTATTCAATGTAAAGGGCTAATATTTATCTCTTACTATGGTGAATTCAAGAGTCAAGTGTAGATAGTACTATCGTTAATGCAGTAGTGCGTGTACCATGCGGGCCGTAAATTACTTAGCCTCTAACAATAAATAGTTAAGGTTGAATGTGCATTGACATGTGATGTCTACTTGTTATTCGCCCAAGTTCATTGTAAGTAGTATTCAGGACGTGACGGACAGTTAGTACAGGTATCGTCAGTGTGCAAACTTGATAGGTGTACTGGCATGTACCGTCAGATAAAGCAGCTTTTATGTGTAAACATGTAAACAGCTATTTATTTATTACACTAACCTTAACATATTTCTTCTTTGGATCAGTTTCGCGGAATCTATTTTTGTAATACCTAACATGATGAATAAACACAATTGAACCTACAATATTCCACTAATTTATTCAATTAATTTAACCGACTGATTTCGCTCCTAACCTATCTATTTTTGTAACTACGGGTTAATAAGGCCAAAAACTTTTTAAGTACTCTTAAAAAAATGATAAGACTTTATATAGTTTTATTTACCTATATAATGTCTCTGAGCAATTTCTAAAATCTAAGCACGAATTAAGGAACAAAAAATAGTACTCAATAAACGTACCTACATTTAAAAAATCGTCTACATAATCTTCATTTCATCTATGAAGAATTTTTTTTTTATCCAAAACTATAATGTATGAGTTTAGTTTGTAGAAACTTTCACACGCAATATATTATTTTATTCAAAAGCTCAAATCAAAAATTTAAGGTTTTCCACAATCACGTTCCCACGTACTGTGCGAATAACTTCCGTATCAGGTGCAGAACCGAAAGGGTTCGATTCCTAAAGGGTTCCCATTATTATTATTATTCTGATTGACAATCACCCTCTCAAGTGTCGAGCCTTTTTTCTACCAGATATAAAACTAATATTGGTAGGTCCCATCCTCTTCCGCCAGTTTTTTGTACATCAATGCACTGCATTTAATTTTTGGAAAAAAGTTACTATTTGATTTGCTCTTAGTCTTTTTATGTCTAAGTTCGTTAAAAGTTTACAATTACAGTTGATTTCTTTTATACAGAATAGTAGTTAGTTTTACTTATATACGTACCTACTTTACGCAAATCTGATTAGACGTAAATATTTAAAGAATGGAAAAATTGTTACAGTTAATTCTGAAATTCATGTCAACAAGAAACTTGACAAGACATTTTTCAAAAACTTTTTATAACTGTTTGAAAAATGTAATTGAAATGTATGACACGAAAAAAATACCTAATACTGCTAACATCTACGTAGGTATTAGTAGCATCAACACAATGAAAATACTGTAGAATACTGGGTAATACTCGTACTTTTTAGAGTAAATAATGTTTTGCTTGTTTTTGTCTTCACACACTCTAGTGTCCAATCCAAGCGAGAAACGTCGCTTCAGTGATGAATGGTCCGGCAATGATTTAAAGGGGTACATTATATAAAAGAGCTTTAATGCTGTGTATTTTTAAACCTCATCCTTAAATGCAATAAAACTGTAAAGTTACGTGAATCCACGAGCACTTCAAAAGTATTGTCACCAACCCAAGTAAAAATCAGATAAAGGATAGACGACATAATCGACATGAGGTGCGAAAAAACGATATTCAGTATTAAGATTGAATCTGAGCTTGTAAGACAAATTGCTCCCAGCAGTGTCACCCGTTGGGTGCTTTAAGACAGCTTTCGGACCCATTCATTCATTTTTTTAACTCAAGACGTACAATTAACAATGACAGCGGTCAGGTCGCGGGTAAAAAACTACTTTGGAATGAGATTTTCCGAAATGTAGATGTGATGTTTTTTATCTATGTGAATGAGCTAGCTAAAGAGTTTTATTGCGTTTAGTATTTTGTATTTATATCTATATTTTATGGCGTTGGATCGAAAATTCAAGCGGTGTATAAAAGGCAAGATTTACATCGGTTTCCTTTGTGTTTTGTGTGGCTGATCTCGTTTGACAAAAGTGTTAACATTTATGTCCATAAAATATTTTGACTTCTCTTTTAATGGACATAAGCGGACTGGTCCATTTTTTAATCATGTCAGGTGGAATTTAGTTTGTGGTCGATTTTTTATGCTAGATCAACAATATTTTGTAACGATGGAAAAATACCAATAACTTTGTACTTAAATAAAACACAAGGTTTTTTTAAAAAAATTGAGATATCCATAAAAAAATGTGATTAACTTTAAAACGTAGTAGCCAAGTTTACTAATGACAAATTGAAGTGGAGACAATGCTTATGTATCCAAATTCCTAACAAAATATTCCGAAAAGCGTGGCGTTATTGCTACGTTGCATGGTGATGATCTGTGCGAAAAAGGCAGCCTTTTTGGTCACTTGAAGTGTCAACTAGCAGCGTTTTTAACAAAACTTAAGTAAGTATTCAATGAAATTACAAATAAGCATTTCATACTTTCAAAAGTAGGACTTTTACTTAGAATTTTATTAAGTATCCCATATCATATTGAGCACTTTTTGGTTGCATCTAATACGAGTACCTATTACCATCAAGCCAGCTCCCAATTCATTAGATACGAGTATTATATAATTGATTACATTGTAAGAAGTATTTAACTATTTTCATATTGACATAACGTTCAGATTGCGACATTGTAAATGTTTTTCAACACGATACCCGAGTAATTGTGTGGATGCGAGAATCTGTTGTGTCCTGAGGCATTCAACATCAATATTTAAGTCTTATAAAATACTTGTAATTTATGATTGCACATTAAAGTAAAAATTAAATATCATTCTCACCCTAAACTTTATTTTTACTAAAGAGAAAGGGTTTGAACAACCCCTAATGAAACTTCAAGGTACTTTAATTATCGGTTGTCTAATGTTCGTCAAAATATGGTTATTAAAACCTATTAGAATATTTCTAAATTGTACATTTCGTACGTTAACTCTTCCTTTTTGACAAGTTCAAGCATTAATTTAGCTAAAAGTATGATTGTAGGTTATTTGCTTTGATGAAATTAATTATAAACATTCTTTCTTACTGTTAAAAATTAGAGTGAATTTGAAATAGATGTTGAGTGTTTTTTTAATTATAATAAAATATCTCTTATTTCAGGGGTGACATCAAAAACCTACTGTTTTTGCGAAAGCAATTTTGTAAAATGAAGTGAATTTTAAGAAATTAAAAAAAAAAAACTATAATGCGTATGAATACGAACAGATTATTTTTCATGATTATCATTGTTATGAATTAACAATCGACAAACATCGATAGCATCAAGACGGCTGTCAAAAGTTATATTTATTTTCTTTACAAATTCATAGAATCAGTGCGAATTCACATTGGAGATGTTTGCGGGTATCGAACCATTATGCACGGTCGCATCGTTTATTCACGCACAAAGCATCGCAACCCTTTGAGGACACAATGCGCGTCACTAATCTAGATCATGTGAACTATTGTGTCTTATTGTTAGCCCTCGTCCCGCGCCCGCACAGCGACCATTCGCAGCAGGAAAAGTAGCATGACTGTGGATATCTCACTCGATGTCGATTTATAAGAAATTACTACACTGCGGGTGCCAGGTAGCTAACTCCCACGAATGCAAACACAATGCAAAAACTTTGCTCTCCAAATTTCACTAGTAAGTACACCAAACAGGAAATGAAAATATTATATCTTCCTATTGCTTCTTTGTGTAGCATTATTCAGTTTTTATGTAATATCAACATATTTTAATAAATAGCTTCCGAAATCTTTCACTGTAGGTAATATTTTGCACTGTTTGCGACCGTAAATTACAGTTGATTGGTGTCATTCAACGTGGATACTCAATGTTTAGAGTTCGCTGACTTTATCATTACGGCCTGCGCAACGTTTTTGTTAATAATTATGTAAAATATTGAAAACGACCTCATGTGTATTTAACTGTTTATTACTTTGATATCTGAGGCTTGGACTAACGGAGCAATAATTTAGTTTGAAATTCGTGTGATTTTGTTTTAAGAGTATAAGTTTAAAAGTGAAATTGGCTGGTTAAGGGATATATTACAAGGTTTGCATAGATACGGTCATGCCCGGACTGTAGAGATTATTGGTTGCTACTTGAAATTGCTTCTGGCTTTTGTAATTTGCATACTTCTGGCTGCATACTACTGGCCTTTGTAATTACGGAATGATAATTGATTTTCTGCTAGGTATTATACGGTGCCAAGGCGATAGGCTTGCTAGTCGTGGGATTAACAAAATCTGATTGTATGTAGGATTATAACCAGTAAACCACGAGTTTATCAACTTAGAATAACTGGTTTAGTTTTCAGTCGCCTATAAATTCACAAAAGAACAATGATCTGTGACAAGTACTACCTACATTAGTTTAATGACAATAAAATCTTCATGTACTTAGTTTTAAAAATGTGTTATTTGATCAATAGTCCGAGACGCCCAGGACTTTAATTGGATGTGCCATAGCGGCTGGCACGTAACATTTTGTTGCCTTTCATCCTTCGAGTTTCAATTATTTTTGGTACTTTTATTAAATTCATTCGGCCATTTTGGAAATAACCCATTAAAATTGAAATTAATGAAATTAATTTAAATTAATGCCCCTTATTACGTGGTACTAAAAATACTGGCAATCTGTGAGTGTGTAATACACCTCTGGCTACCCATTCGGGGATATAGGCGTGATATGTGTGTGTGTTATTTGATCAACAGCAACATTTTAAACGCTCTTCTGCGTATCTCGGAGCAATACAGCTTAATAAACACTCGCTGCAAAATACCGGGTTTATAAGAACAGTATCCTTTACTCATGTAAATGAGGTAGATACAATATATTGTATGTTGATGTGTGTAGTCAGTGATTTCGAAAATTTTTCTCATTTCCCATACAACCATAAGGCACGTGTATAAATCCTGTACCTGCACATTGCCTGGAGGGTGGACGCTTCCCTTTTACTTCACCTTTGTTACGCTTGCCAGGGAATTTATTTCTTATTCGCACGTTGAGTTGCGCTTCCTGGGCGGTTGAATATACCCTATGGCGGTAGGCTATGTGACACACGTGTTTATAATATGAAGAACATCCAAAGGTAAAACACTGATTTTAATGCTCATCTATAATAGTTCCTGAATTCCAGGACTCCGTTACACGAAATATGTTAACTTGTTATATTATAATTGTTATATAAACTGTTTTTAAAAGAAAACTAAAAGGATATCTGTTTGATTCGAAATAGTGTTTTTGTGTTCCGTTTTTAACGCTGTAAATATGTAACACCTACTGAATGGCATATTGAAAGCGTAATGTATTGTATAAATGTACGAAGACTCGATCCCCCAGTCAAACCATTGACTCGGATTTGGGGGACAATGAAACTTGCTTATTTGTGTATTACTGTAATTAATAATATAAAATAAATAAATAAATATACTATCAGCGCGGGTGAAAGCGCTGCTGTCCGGCAGCGGTTTCACCCGCTCGACAAATGAGAAACACTCTTATCCATTGGTGAAATCCGCATCAAAATTCGTTGCGTAGTTTTAAATATATATGTAAGCATACATAGGGAACGAAAACGACTATGTTTTATTTATGCTATGATATGATAATATACTATTGAATAAAGAAGGTTTTACATAAGTGTCAAGTGCAATTGATATTACTAAACACTTAAAACAGTTACAAGTAGAAACTTAAAATATAAAAAATTATAAAAAAAAAACATGTATGTATTCGCACTTAACTAAATGTAAACCAGTATTTACTGCTAATTATCATTACAAAGAGACAAACAGTTCAGTAATAGGTCAATGAGGTTTTTATGTCACTTCCAACATATTCAACTTAAATACAAAAAGCGGTCGGAGTTTACTATCTGTGTGTATACGATTGTCAGCAGCGGGAGCATTCGTTAATCCGCAGATGACTGTAAATTCTTTATTCTTTAGTGTTTTAAGTGTACCTACATGTGTACAGTCTGTATATTATGTAGATATTGTGTATAATACATATATACAATATCTATATATTCAGACTTGTTTACAAAGCCACTTATATAACATCAATTGAGTTTGACCTTTGAGTTTATAGCTTTAATTTAAATCGAAAATATAATTGTTAAAATATGAGTGTGCACGAATTATACGCAGTAAACAAAGGTGTGTTTTAATAAATAATTGGGAACGAGTAAAATATAGGTATTTTGCTGTAGTGATAAAAAACCTTCGCCTCGTTATGTTGTTGTAAAATATACGTCAAAAATTGATACAGCAAGACAGCAACCGACTTCAAACTACCGAAATGGGACCTAATGTTGACCAAATAGTGTACTAGTATGAGTTAACAAACATAACAAAACATACTGTCGAATTGAGAACTTCCTCCTTTTTTGGAAGTCGGTTGAACAATTTTCCTACCTATTAGAATTACTCGGAAAATTTAATTCTTTCCTGGTCCTTAGAAGCATCGATTAAACGTTTAGCAATGTCTTTATAAAGGCTAATTGTTATGTAAAACATATTTATGTGCCTTGCCGTCGTTTAGTCATTGACTGCGAGGCTACTACAGTTTCAGTTTTGTTATTTTAGAATTTATCAGATTTACTGTCATCGATAATTTGACACATACGTACAATAAGTCAGTAAAACAATTTTTTTATCACAGAATATAGTAAAGGTAACCTATACCTACTATGTGCAATGTTGGTTTTCTTCACTTAAATACTAGAAATACATAACTTTAAGCACATAATAGTACTAGGTACCTACGTATTATAAGTACTATTTATAATATTAGTTTCTTTTATGTTTCTCTTTGTTTTTGTGTTCGGAAACCTAGTAATATCAATACATATAATAAAATGGTAAGTGGTCGATGTCTGTACATCGAAGATATAATAGATAAACTGTTGTAGGGGTCTTTATGAACGCAATAGAACCCAAAACAATGGATTTTAGAATTTTAGTCTGTTTGTCTGAATGTTTGAACACGCTTATCTCAGAAACGGCTTAACTGATTTGTAATTCGGTTTTCAGTAATGCGTTTTGGTTTGTTCAACTTAACATTTTAGGTTTGCTTTATTTGAATCGGTTCATAAATAAAAAAGTTATGTCGACCTAAAGTACCACGCAGGCGGAGCTGCGGGCAACAGCTATACATAATAACTCAGTACCTGGTGAACAAGAAAACTATAACACGCAGGCGGAGCTACAGGCAAAAACTAGTCATTTAATAAAAATAGTTCTAACCGTTTCTAGGTGTTTCTAGGTAATGGGGTGGGGATAAAGACATTAGGCAAATATTTATTCCACCGTGATCAGGAACGAGAAAACTATTGATCGGCGTCTTGTTTATAAAGAAAAATGTTACACTAAAGATTGACGAATAATTTTTGATCTAATAAAACAAGATGATGGGATCCTACAAAACATTAAAAATCCCATATATATCGATGCTTTGATACGGTAGATCACGTGTACCAAATTTCTAATGCTACTAATTGGATGCAAATCTGAACTGAATACTAACAAGCGGTGTTTAGTGCGGTTAGATATTATAAATCACAACGACCAGATCTTACGGATAACGTCTTTCCCTCATAAAGAGTAGCAAAAAATATGTTCTAAATGTGGTTTGTACAGTGGCCCTCCGCAACGTGGCCGTAGGCAGGCGATTTTTGTCTTTATTTATTTTTTCCTTTTAACTTTCTATAATTGCCTCAATATTTCAAAGGTACCCCGTGTGAAATATTACTAAATGATTATCCAAAAAGATTTGGTTTCAAAAATAGTTGAGCGGAGCGAAGTGAAGCACTATCTTATAAGGTCCAACCATACCAAACGGATCGCATCGGCCCGCATTAGACGACAAGTGTAAATCGTTTGTGGGCCAACTCCTCCGAAACGGCTCGACCGATTTTGACCAAATTTTGCAAGCTGGTCGACATCATACCCGGGAGTGCATATCTCTGAAATCATGAAAAATGAGCATAAAAAGAAATTAAGAAAATTTGCTCCGCTCAACATTTGCAATTAGCATGCATTGCATACCTAGTTATTGAAATGGAAGTTAATTGTTAAGCAGTGCGCAGTGACACATGCATCAATAACAAAATATTGAGTCGATTAGGTTAACCTGAATACTTCCCATGGCACGTTTTTGCTTAGACAGGTATATAAATCTTCGGGCTATTACCGCTAAACATCACAACATGGGGGTAGTTGGAGCCCTAAATCAAAAATCCGACCGGTCTAACTATAGAACTTCGATGTCGCCCATGGGTTGTGGAGGTCAGATGGCAGTCGCTTCACGGAAAATATCGATGTTCAGCCGAATCGCAGTTAGACTGGAAAGCCGACTCCAACTTTAGTTGGGAAAAGGCTCGGTGAATGATGATCACAATATGAGAGCATTTTGATTGGCATAAATATAACTAGTTATCACGGCGAACTTTGTATCACCTCAAATATTAAAAAAAATATATATTTAAAAAGAAAAAAAAAAATATATATATATTTTAATATTTCATGTAAATGTATGTAAATTCAAAAACGCGACGGACAGACAGACAGACAGATTGTCGTATTAAATATATAGATATGGTCGTTGAAAATTAAAAAAATGGTGCAAAACCTTACCATGACAACTAACTTGTTTAACTTCACACAACCACACAGCCTCAGAATAAAATAATGTGTATGTGTTCAGTATTTCAATAAGTATTTCTTGATTATTATTTTTAGACATAACTGTTCCCATTGCAGTTGTAGAAACAGTTTGTATGGAAAATACAAATTTTGTATTCATTATGTTCCTTGCAATTCGATTTTAACTCAACATCCAACCAAAGTGGTGTTTTAAAATATTTCGGAACCGAAATTAGGGTAAATCAATCTAGACATTCAGACATAATTAAGACGGAGCTTGCGGAGTCTTCACAACGATGGGCTCAATCAAGAATGTATGCGACACGATAGCGGGCGCATCTCTTAACCTATCAACTTGAAATTTGGCATAAAGATATAACATAAGACTGTGGTTTACTGTATAGTTGTTGGTGTATGTGAGTCTTATAGTTTTTGAGTTATTAAGCATTAAAGAAACATGCCTTTGACATTCTTAAAAAATAATGCAGCATTTGAAAGTAAATTGTTTGTTCGCGCCATTGTTGAAAAGTGTTTTTTTTTTAATTTTCTAACTTGGGTTAGGTAGGGTTAGGTTCGTGTGAACCAGAGACGCCCGGTAACGGACGAAAAAAGGTAGTGTTATATAGGTTAAGATTCCGCCAGATCCGTCTTTATTATTTCGATGTAACCGCCCGCGTTCTAGCGAATACCTAATTTATTACATAGAATAAGTTTTTTTAACTCTGTTCCTCTTTTATATGTAGATACTACGTCTAAATTTAGAAACAAACAAACAGGTCTTAATGAAACGTGATTCGTTAATTACTATATGATTCATTACCAGCCTCATACAAACTGCCTCGTACAATAATTTCTTATAAGACTTTTTTATATCCACTAACCAATCATCCATTTCGTATGGTTGATATATTATTTTTTTGGGATATAAATCTTGTTGTTACGTTTTATGATTTATGCCTGAGTGTGGCGGTCAGTGCCGACCGTGGGACTGTTTCCCACGACAGCGACGGCTTCTGTCAGTAATAAAAGTTTACCAGTTATTTTACCGGTGCGAAAATAAAACCATATCGCTCAGACTTGTCTCTAGATATAATCGCACATCATAAAAGTTAAATTTTAAGTATACCTACTTGTTCGCTTTTTTTTAATCGCCTTCAAAAGCAAATAAGGTCACATGTCCTAGACACATTTGGCGTTTTATTTTCAGTATCGAACATTGGGCAAAGCAAAACTTCTGTGTATAATACAGTATAAGAAACTCAAATTGGATGCCCCTGTAAAGTTGCTACTAAACTTAGGCCAAAGGAATTCATGATAGTCTACATATCGTGTTAAATTTCAAAACAAATAATGGAAAGTGTTTTAAATAAAACTCGTAAAAAATGGGTGGTCCCCATCCAAAATATGTAATGATCTCAAAAACCATTAATTGTAAAGAATTTTGGGATTTTTAAACGATTGTTCCGTTGTAGAGATATGGGCTTGGGTCTTTGATAAGTTCGTCCAGACTCTTATCAAGGGGTGGAGTCTTTTAGAATTGGCGCCATACAGATTAAGATGACAGCCCATAATGTGTTAATTACAAAACTATCTTTAATTTTATTTCTTTCACCTTATCAACCACTTAAGCGAACGATGATAGACTTACATTATCGCGGTTTAACAATTTTAAAGCGTTAAGCGTAATCGATAGAAGGTATAACTTAACAATATAAAAAAAAACACTTTATCAGTATGTTGAGATATAAAGTGGTATTAAAAATAATTAATTGGGTAATTGAAATTTTTAATTCATTTTAAGGAAGCTTTTGTGTAACTCTCTCATTATAATATATCTTACCTAATGTAGTATCTGTTAAATTGCGGAATTGATGACTGTGATTAATATCAATTGCATATAAATGCCAAACTATCTACATGTGTGTCAAATTGATACGTTTACTCGGTTCATCATCAGTTCCTCCTGTTTCCTTAAAGTAAATAATTAGTGTTATTGATTGAACAGTATCGCAATTACCGATTATTACTGCTCCTATATTACCGATGATTACTTCTTTATTTTATTTCACCTTTTAATTTTTATGCTACGTAAATTTATGGCCATCGGCCTTAAGAGAATCGCTGCGCAGAAAATTTTCTGCAGTATCATTGATTAGTGCGGTTTACTGAGGTACAGATCGAAGTAACGGATTTACCACCCGCCCTTCCTAATTGTCGGATCGGAACGAACGTGAAAATGCTAGTGTTTCACCGAGATCGACAGATCAATCTGTCGTTTTGGTGCGTTGCGTCGCTTTGCACCACAGTATTCATCTGCGGAACAAATGTTGCCGACCCGTAACACACAGTTCGGTAAATATGCGACGAACGTGAAAAAATTGCCCGCGACCCAAAGCTGTGGTCATATTTTACTCGCAATTTTATTACCACAGATTTGATCCGCAGCCCAAACTGACAGATCCAGTTACAAGTTACGATGCGCGGACAGATCGGTACGTATAAACCGGCTATTTTATTCTATATGTCGATGGGCTAAGGTAGAAACTTTGAGAAAGTTGCAAGTAAATTATCGAACAGTTACTTTTCAATATTTTGAAATACATAACTTTTATAATGCAATAAACATATTTTACTAAACTAAAAATATTTATAGGATCGCATTGTGACCTCTACTGACTATCACAAGATTTATGTGTGGGTACGAAAGATTTTATAGAAGGATAGCTCGTTAACACCAATGTTAACGTCTTGGAGTAATATATACATGTTATTATATTATAATTTTATGTTACTTTGGACTGGCTCTTGTGTGGTGTACGTGTTACTTCATCGACTTTTAAATATTAAGGCATTAAGTGTCATAACTACCACAATATTTGAGAGAATAAAAACGAATTTATAGTGACTTATAAATTTAAATCAGTTTGTTTATAAGGGTTAAGTGATCGATCGGGTTTTCAACCCGAAGTTTCAACCCACGAATATATTTTCCGTTTCATTCTAAAAGTTGTTCTGTTTTCTACCCGATAAGTGTTCCTGTTTCTTCCCACTGTAATTTAACACTTATACTTGGTACAGAAAGTAAAAACAATGTTAACTTATAATATTTATATGGTTTTGAAGAGAAATAGACCCAAAACATGTATTGGGTCTTGTTGCCGTTACGTCCTCAATCACATCTAAATTTTGAATAAGTACTAGTAGCTACAATCCTTGTGGGTAGAAAACGGAATCAATTTTTGCCGTGGGATAACGGAATTATTTATATTCTTTTAGCTTTTGGGTAGAAAACTTTGGGAATAAAGCGGACATAGCCATCGATCGGTTTGAAACGGCTCGAAAGCGTTTATCTGTCAATAGAAGAGATTTCATTTGAGTATTTAAATCTTACGGTTAATAATCTTTTTGACCGAGCGAGCGAAGTGAGCGAAGCGTGTCAGATTCAACTCGAGGACTGGCCGACTTGGCGTTGTTCGTCTGTATGTATGTATGTGTGTCAGTTCCGGTCTACAGGCCGCATTTTTCAGCCGATTTTCATGAAATTTGGCACAAGTGTTCTTTGTTGCAAGGCGCAACTTTTGTTGAAGTGGGATTTTTCGATTGGAAGGAAAATGGGGGAGAAATGGAAAATAACGCGAGGTCCACTGTTCGCAGAACTACTAGTAAATTAACATTTTAATTTATAATACCCACGGGGTGGCTTAACAAGTTACCTGTGTAAAATTTTCAATTTTCTAATTTAAAAAACACCATTATTGTTTAATCGTATTTTCTTTACATCTATATGTACTATCATCTATCTATCTATACTTTATGGGTATCTATATACCCATAAATACATAGAACGATTGAATGTGAGTAGATATTTCAAATCAATCAAATCAAATACTCTTTATTTTACACAAAAAGGAGATACAGAATTAGAAAAAATAAAAGTTAAATTAAATATTTGGGATTAACGGTAATTTAAACTTTAGTCATTGGAGCTTTCACCTAAACGAGGAGCAAACGCTCTTTGAATGTTTCATCGCTCAATACCTTAAATTATTTAAATGACGTAAACACCCTCTAACTCTAACACAAGAGTATTTCTAGTTTAACTTGTGAGGTTAACAGGAATGCAAGTAACTCTTTGGCCTATTCTATTTTTCTTTTAAAAAGATTATTATATTAAGAAAGGGTATTTCATACATAACCCTCAATAATACAATTTGTATTGAGGGCTATGTATGAAATATTTTTTTTGTTTTTGGAGTGAGCTAATGCACGTGCTAACAGAAACTAACACATCTGATGCTATTCAGTATCAATTATATCGCTGAGAGTCACAATTTGCACCTGGAATAGCATGTGCCTAACATTTGTATAATCTACTGTTGACTAAGCGAAAGCTGGGTTGTACAAACATCACACAAAGGAAACACAAAAAGGAAAGGGATGGAGAAAGGCTTGCACAAATTGCAATCCTTCATTTGACATTTTTTTATGTGATTGGTTTGTCAAATTTTGGTGAACATCTGCTTTCTTGACGTACTTTTGAACGTATAGTAGGTTTATTGTATGTAAAGGTGGTCAAAAAGAATTGCGTATATAACTGACAAGTAAAGGTATAAAGTCTAGGTGGGGTAATAATTTGGATGCTAATAACTCAGTATCTAGTCAGTGAATGAACTTGAACAGTCTGCAGCAGTATTTACATGAATTATTTTACAATAATATTATAACTGCTTCGGGCGTGGTTGGTAGTGCATCCACTTTCGACGATGGAGTCTCCGGTTCAATTTCCAGTCGAGACAAACTTTTTTTGATGACACAAACGTTTGTACCGAAGTCTGGGAGTTTCCTATGTAATTACAAAAAAATATGTACATAAGTATTTATATCAGTTTATCTAGTACACATATCACAACCTATGCTTAGTTTGAGACTAAACGGCGTTGTGTGAATTTGTAAGTGTATAAATACCATGAGCCACTTATTTACATTTTTGTATGTATGGTAATAGGTACGATACTTATGTAAACTTAATCTATTTCCAGCGACGAATGTAAAAAAAACTATTTGAGATGTTTCAAAAGTCCGGATATTTTTCAAAAGTCTATAAGCAATGTTTAATGATAACGATTTCCTGTAACTCTTTAAATTAGTCGTTAAAAGTTTAAAATATACATCGATATAAGTACACTCGCGCACTAAAACTTTTAATTTGTCATTGTATTATATTATACGTACAAAGAAAAAAATAATATTTGCTATGTCTTGTGAAGTAGGTGATATAGATGATATTTAATTTTGTCCTGGTCCTTTTAATATGTGTTCCTGAAGGAAAGGCATTTTCAAAAATAACAAAAATAGCTTCAGTTTCTTTATCTGAATGATATGAGAAATTAATAACTTATTGAGCGTGTACCTATTCATTACAGTACATGACTTTGAGATAGATTTCTGTGTTAATCCAACAAAGAGTGCATTAGGTAAGCAGATACTTTTAGTTATTTTAGTGTCAATAAATAACACACTCACACATATCACGCCTATATCCCCGAAGGTGTAGGTAGAGGTACATTACACACGTGCATTGCTAGTATTTTAGTCCCACGTAATAGGGGGCAAGCCTATTGCCGTCACAGGGCACATTTATAATGGGTTATGTCCAAAATGGCCGAATGAATTTAATAAAAAGTAGCAGCTTTATTGTAATTTTGAAAAAAAAATGAAATCCGTTGCCTTGTGATGAAATGTTGATTAAAAGCAACAAAATCTTACGTGCCAGCCGCTATAGCACAGTCAATTAAAGTCCTGGGCGTCTCGGACTAACCAAGACAATAAACAAGTAAAGAAATAAGACAAACACATAAAATTTGATATAAATAAAGGCATATGATCAGTAGTAATGTGTTGTGTGCTCGTCAGTACATACCGTTGACAAAGCTGTGGCTTGTGCCGGTGGCACCTGAGCGACGGGGACGCGCCGGACACCTTGCTGCCACAATCCTTAACATCTGCCCGTGCCACTTAATGTACGTACTGGCTCGATAGCACTGCTTGTAAAACCTTCAGTTATTTCCAGATCTACCTATTATTACATACACTCAATGACATTTTCCTACATATTTTCTAGAATGACAATTATCAATTTATCAAAAACCAGCATAAAGCGTACCTGTACCTAACACTATCGTTTGATTCATTAACTTGGGAATAGCTGGACCAATTTGGTTAATTTTAAGCTAGGTATATTCAAGGGAGTTCTGGAAAAATTAAAAAGGTTTTTTTATTTGAGTCGGTACGGGTCCTATCAAGATGTTAAGACCCAAGTCAACCTCACCTGAAAGTAAGGCACCTACTTATGAAGGCATGATGCTTTAGAAAATAAAAATAAATCCTAGTACCTAATCGTCAATTGGCTCAACTGGGACCAACCAAATGGCATGAAGTAATTGAAATGAATGAATGAAAATGCAATGAAAATTATTTTTGCGTATTTTAGTTTGTATTATAATGTAAATAAATGAATTAGGTCTTAAGAGACAAAAGAAAAAAACTCTATATCTGAAGAATCAGAATCTGACACCATCTAAAAACAGTAATATAACATGAAATTTCTAGAACTAGTAGATTTTCTGTTTCAAAGGAAAGAATCAGATTTAGTTATAATAATCACACACACACACATATATCACGCCTATATCCCCGAAGGGGTGGGCGGAGGTGCATTACACACCCACAATTTGCCTATTGCCATCACCGGGCACATTTATAATGGGTTATGTCCAAAATGGCCGAATGAATTTAATAAAAAGTAGCAGCTATATTCAAATTTTGAAACCCGTTGCCTTGCGATGAAATGTTAATGAAAGGCAACAAAATCTTACGTACCAGCCGCTATGGCACAGCCGATTAAAGTCCTGGGCGTCTCGAACTATTACAATAATAATTATAACTAAATCTGATTCTTTACTCTAATTCTAATCTTTAATCTAATTCTAATAAAGATGTACAATAATAATAATAAATCTAATAAAGATTCAATTATGCACGAAGGTAAGTTTCAATTTCGTGTAGATCAATTTCACGCCTTGAAATTTTCACATAATTAATCCGAAAACGAAATGTTTGGTAAACATAATTATCGATGTTTCTGTCTGTGAGTCAACAATTTGTCTGTTGAAGCAAGAGTTTTGATCTTATCAGGCGCTATTGTGGTTCAGTTTGCAAAAAGATTAAATTGTGAACAGTCTCTGAAGGTTTATTCGATTTTTTTTTGGTTAGAAATTGTTTGTTCGAAGGTGTTACAAGTTAAATTGAATCAGTTAGTGTGAAATTGTTTTTTGATGTACATACATACCCAAAGTAATTTCTCTATTCATTGAAACATGCAATGAATAGAGAAATTACTTTGGGTCTATTTATGAATTATTAATATTTTTTTTTATTTTGACATCCTTTAGCCGTTTCTATGAATTATGTTATAACTACATATCAACACCATTTTACAGAGAAGGATTAACCCTTGCGCTAGCGACTCGCTGTGACATTCGCTGTGACATTATAATAATGCCGAGAAGTGAAATCTCAATTCAGGTACTATCAAACACGATACAAATACATGTATGTGCATTGTATTTATAATATATTAATAATACATGTGGAAGTAGATTTAAATTAATAAAATTCAGACCATTTACTTTGTATAAATGACCGCAAACATTGTCCTGAGTAATATTCAACAAGAGAATTTCTTTGCATAAAACAAATGTGGTGCATAAGACCTGTAGGTTGACAAAATTTTAGTAAACTTTAGCGAGTTAGCCTGTGAACTGACTGTAACGTCAGGCGATAAAATGGTAATGGTGGCTTCATTCCAGTGAAGCGGTAAAATATAAGTTTTAGTGTTTCAAGCTATTTTAATATTATTTGAGTCGCCTTAAAATCAAAATCTAACAGAATGAATAGAAACCTTTCAAAAGTTCTGTTTATTTTCTTTACAAATTCATAGAACCCAAATCCGAGGTTGAACATTTGCGGGCATCGATTCTTTCGGCATTCGGTACCTCATTTATTCGAGCACAATAAGCACAACCCTTTGGTGACACAATGGGCGTCACTAATCTAGATCATGTGCTCTATTGTTACTTTTCTATATACGAGAGATGACATGCAAGGACATCTCATTTGATGCCGTTAGAAAAGAACTTACCGTCTGTGTACAATACCTGGGTATGAATATTTACTTTTTAGGGTTCCATACGCCGACAAAGTGCTAAAATAAAATTTTGAAAAATATTTCTTTTGGGATACCCAAAGTAATTTTTAATAGACCTATCTAATGAGGGGCGGGGCCCCAAGTGATTAGATACTACGTCCTCGCCGTCCGCCCTGGACCCCAACTTGACCACGGTAACGCAGTGGCAAGTTGGGTGACCGAACGTATTTAGTCTGAACTTGGTGCCAATAAAAATTGTGATCATTATGAATAGTGAACCCGACGATACCCCCGGTCCCGATACTGCCCTTTCCCGGGCAGTATCAACCGACGACTTTACGCATCCATCACGGACTCCGATGCAAATTGATTTGGGGGCTCGCGCCGCGCCGCCTAGCTGCAGCGCGATGTCGACGCCCCAAGGAACTGATGCTGCTGGGACTGACGATGGGTCAGCTCCCAGCAGTGTGAAGAAGAAGGGCCGCTCTTCTGCGACGAAGAAGAGGACCCTCGAGGAGAAGGGGGGGCCGCCGCGCGACCGTAGCACCAGCTGCTCTGGGTGGGGGTCCCTCCTCTCCAGCGATTCGGAGGAGGAGGTGCCAGTCAAGACGGTGCGTACGCGTCTCGACGCGTGCAGAAGGCGGCCGCCAACTCCTCCTCCGTCGTCCTCGGTCCAACTGTCCCAGCGAAGTCACCGGGAAATCGGTGGGCCGCCCGCGCGGGAGCTGTGAGCGTTTTTTCCCGCATGAACGCGGCCATGCGGGGCAACAGGAACGTGGCGGGGAGGAAGAAGATTGTGGCTTCACTGGTGGATGAAGCCCAATCTTCCCTCAACAAGCTCCTCGCGCGGAGCGTCACCAAGGAGGAGGCGAGGCTCCGGAAGCAGGTGACAAGCCTGGAGGTGGAGCTCGCTGCTTCCAGGAAGCAGATGGATGACCTGTGGCGGGAGGTCGCTGACTTGACCAAGGTGGTCAAGGCGCCTCCCGGTCCCATGCTGCCGCCTCCTCCTCCGACGGCTGGACCAGCGCCGAAGACGGCGCCACCCACGGCGCCCACCACGGCGCCAACCAAGGCGCCCACGACGGCACCAACCACGGCGTCCAAAAAGGTGCCCACCACGGCGCCCACCATGGCGCCCACCACGGTGCCCAACACGGCGCCCGGATCGCCGCCACAGCCTGTGCCGACTATGGTACAGGTCCTGACGGCGATCGAGAGGCACCTCGCGGTCCTGGCGGACCGGGCGTACCGCACTCCGCTAGCACGTCCCGCGTTCGCATACGCGGCGGCTGTTAGCGGTTCTCCCGCTCCAGGACTAAGCGGCACACCCGCTGTCCGCCGCCCCGCTCCGCCCCAGTCCGCTCCAGCGTACCGGTTGCCGGCCGAGACCGCGGCCCAGGCGCGGAAGGCGAAGAGGCGCGGCAAGAAGAGCGGCACCCCTGCCGCCTCCTCTTCCTCTAACGCTCCCGCTGCTCCTTGACATCCCTCCGGACGGGAGGGATGGGAGGTAGTGGGGGCCAAGAAGAGGAAGACGAAGGTCGCCAAGAAAGCGGCCAAGAAAGTGGCCAAGGCCGCCGCGGCGAAGGCGCCGAAGAGGCCCCGCACTCCTCGCTCCACAGCTGTCGTCCTTACGGTGACGACGGAGGGTGTGGAGAGGGGTGTGGGGTACGCTGATGTCCTGAGGACCGTGAAGTCCTCAGTCAACCTCTCAGCCCTCGATATCCAGGGGGGGTCTCCGGTGCAAGACGACACGCACCGGGGCTCGCCTCCTCGAGGTCTCCGGCGCCTCCAGCGGCCCTAAAGCTGACGCCCTAGCAGCGCAGCTTAGGGACGCGGTGGACGCAGAAGCCGTCCGCGTCACCAGGCCCACCAAATGCGCTGCATTGCGCATCACGGGTTTGGATGACGCGGCCACGACGGAGGAAGTAATCTCCGCCGTCGTGGAGGCGGGCGGCTGCCCCCGTGACCAGGTGAAGGCTGGAGACATCTCCTTCAGCTCCACTGGTCATGGGATGACAGTCGTCCAGTGCCCCGTCGCGGCGGCACTGAAAGTGACGGACGGACGAAGCCTCCTCGTAGGGGGCTTCCTAAAGGCGCAGGTGCACCTCCTTCGTGCCCGGGAAACCAGATGTTTCCGGTGCATGGTGGTGGGGCACGTCGGAGTGCAGTGCACAGCGGAAGTCACTGTGGACGATCGGTGCTTCCGCTGCAGCCGGCCCGGTCACAAGGCAAGTGCCTGTGATGCCCCGCCTCGCTGCTTTAGATGCGAGGCGGAGGGCAAAACTGCGGACCACCGGGTCGGCAGCACAACCTGCGCCGCCTCGAGGCCAAAGCCTCGTCCGTCCGCTGAGAGCGGTGGGGGTGCCGCTACTGCACGGCCAGATGTTTCTCGGCGGGATGCTGATATGGACGTCCATTAATGTCTGACGCCCATATCCGCATCCTGCAAGTGAATTTGAACCGCTGCCGCGCTGCTCAGGATCTTCTGTACCAGAGCATCCGGCAGTGGTCCATAAACTTGGCCGTGGTCGCCGAGCCGTACTACGTCCACCCGGGAAGCCCGGTGGACGAGGACGGCTCGGCCTGTTTTATCCTCGGGGGGTCCGCCGCAGACAACTCGCGCCTTGCTATCATTGCAAGGGGCCGCGGGTGTGTTGCGGCGGAATATGATGGGTTGGCAGTCGTGGCCACCTACATCTCGCCGACACTGGACGAGACTCAGTTTGAGCTATGGCTCACTGAGCTCGACGTCGTCTTCGCTGCGTGCCGTCCTCGCCCTGTCCTGCTCCTGGGAGACTTCAACGCCTGGAGTGAGGCGTGGGGCTACCGGGAAACCAGGGACAAGGGGAGGCTTCTTGAGGACTGGACCAGAACACGTGGTCTGGAGGTCCTCAACCGGGGGAATGTCGCCACCTTCTGGCGGCGGGGGACCAGCTCGGTCGTGGACGTATCGTTCGCGACCTCTGCCCTCGCCGCCCGTATTACTGGCTGGCACGTGGAGGAGGGTGAGGAGACGCACTCGGACCATCGGTACATCCGATTCGATGTCGTCCCCCCACCTGACCTCCCACAGCCTGTAGAAAATCCCCCGGATCCGCGTTGGGCACTTCACCATCTGGATCGGGAGGCTCTCCTGGAGGCTTTCATCGTGCAGGCCTGGATTCCGGCACCGGACCGGCCTGCCGAGGTGGATGCCGAGGCGGAGTGGTTCAGGAGAGCCATGTCGCAAATCTGTGATGCGGCGATGCCTAGGGTTACACCCAGACCGGCAAGGAAGCAGGTGTACTGGTGGTCGCCGGAGATTGCACAGCTGCGCGCAGCATGCATCTCCGCCCGCCGCCAGTACACCAGGTTTCGCCGGAGCCATCGCCGCCCAGACGACGTGGCAACCCGAGAGGCGGAGCTTTATCAGGCTTACAGGGAGGCTAAAGATAATCTCCAGGAGACAATAAAGCGGGCCAAGACGGCGGCCCGCGAGGAGCTCCTGGAGACCCTGCAGCAGAACCCATGGGGGCGCCCGTACCTACAGGTCAGGGAGAAACTCCGACCTAGGGCGCCCCCACTGACCCAGAGTCTCCAGCCGCAGCAGCTGGAGCGGGTCATGGGCTCCCTGTTTCCGACGAGCGCGGAGGAGTACGTCCCTCCGCGCATGGCTCCGTCTCTGCCCGACGCGGATAGCATCAGTGAAGACGACGTACCCGAATTCAGGGTGGGGGAGCTAGGTGCGGCAGTACTCCGGCTTAAACGCCGGAAAATCACTGCCCCCGGACCCGACGGCATTCCTGGCCGTGCATGGGTCCTGGCCCTCGAAGAACTCGGGCCTCGACTGATGGGGCTCTTTAGCGCATGCCTCGAAAGGGGCCAGTTTCCCAAGGTGTGGAGGACGGGGAAACTGGTCCTGATCCGTAAGGCGGGGCGGCCGGTGGACTCACCGTCCGGATACCGGCCGATCGTGTTGCTCGACGAGGTGTGAAAGCTCTTTGAGCGAATTATCGCGGAACGCCTCGTCGAGCATCTCTCGACGGTGGGGCCAGACCTGGCGGACAACCAGTACGGTTTCCGTCGGGGACGCTCCACCGTGAGCGCGATCATGCGCGTCAGGAGCCTGACGGAGGAAGCAGTCTCGCAGGGCAGGGTGATGGTGGCGGTGTCTCTTGACATCGCCAACGCGTTCAACACCTTGCCATGGAGCTGCGTTAGGGAGGCGCTCGTGTATCACGAAACGCCTCTCTACCTCCGTCGTATTGTCGGGGCTTATCTCTCGGAGAGGGCCATAGCTTTCCCCAGCTGGCTCGGGCCAGCTCGGCGAGATGTGTCGTGCGGTGTTCCGCAGGGGTCGGTCCTGGGGCCGCTTCTGTGGAACATCGGCTACGACTGGGTGCTGCGGGGTGCGTTGCCTGAGGGCATCGGCGTAACGTGCTACGCCGACGATACCCTCGTCACGGCGCGGGGTGCAACGTACCAGGAGGCAGCACTCAAGGTCACGACGGGTGTTGCTCAAGTCGTGGGTCGGATACGGCGGCTGGGACTGGAGGTGGCCTTGCACAAGTCCGAGGTTCTGTGTTTTCACAGACCTCGGAACGGTCCACCTGAAGGTTCCAGCATAAATGTGGGAGGCGTTAGCATCGGTATCAAGCCCTCGATGAAGTATCTAGGGATCGTACTTGATAGCCGATGGAACTTCGGACCACATTTCCGAAGTTTGGTCCCCAAGGTGACACAGGCATCGGTCGCGCTTTCGCGACTGATGCCCAACCTAAAGGGACCCAACGCTTCCTGCAGGAGACTGTACCTGGGGATCGTGCGGAGTATGGCCCTATACGGGGCTCCCGTATGGGCGGCGCGGTTGACGGCCAACAACTCAACGCTCCTTAACAGACCGTTGAGGACCTTGGCCGTCAAAACAATAAGGGGCTACCGCACGATCTCCGGAGAGGCTGCATGTCTCCTAGCCGGGACCCCTCCATGGGACCTGGAAGCGAGAGCCCTTGCGTTATTGTTCCAATGGCGCAAGGAGGCGCTGGAGCGGGACCACAGGCCTGAGTCTCGAGAAATCGATGACCGGCGGTCCCAACTCCGACAGGATCTCATGGAGTCATGGAGGGTGCGACTTGAGCAACCCAAGTGGGGTGCCACCATCATCGCGGCGGTGAGACCGATCATGGACGATTGGCTGCAGAGGCAGCATGGTGACCTCACGTATCGTGCGACGCAGATCGTTACCGGGCATGGATGCTTCGGTAGCTATCTGTTTCGCATCCATCGTGAGGTCACACCCCGGTGTCAACACTGCGAGGTTTCCGACGACGACACGGCACTCCACACGTTGGTGGAGTGCTCAGCGTGGGCGAGTCAGCGCCGAGACCTCGTAGTGGGTCTGGGTGTGGATACCCTCTCGCTGGAGACCATGCTTCTAGCCATGGTCTCGAGCGGGAGTAGGTGGAACGCGGCCGTGTCCTTCTGCGAGCAAGTCGTGCTCGCGAAGGAGGCGGCCGAGAGGGAAAGGGAGCGTGCCCTCCCCGCCGAGTTCCGTAGTCAGCGGCGAGGCCGCCGCAGACTCATCTACGCCCAAGACCATCGACCTCCATGATCGTTGCCTGAGGACGGTGGGATCGCCACCCGTCGTCCTTACAGAAGCAGGCTAGAAGGGTTGCGTGCTGCGGGGCCTTTGCCCCATAGCACGCAACCAGATTCACTCACTGACGCGGGATAAAACCCTACCCCAACGACGCGGGATTCTCATCCCGACCCAACCCCCGCAGAGACCACAGAGGTGGTCAAAGTCCGCCGGGCGCCACTGGAAATACGTTCTGCTTGTAACCAGAGACGCCCGGCAACGGACGTTAGAGCGGCCGTGGCGGCCTTGGTCACGGAACTAAAAAAGAAAAAAAAAAAAAAGGCCTATCTAATGATACCTCACCTGATGAGGTAAACGCGAGAAAGTTACTTTGCGAGATATTTAGTTTTGAAGAGAACTTTTTTTGCGAAAACAGGGGCGTCAACTCCCTCTAAAATCTAAACGTCTGGTGTGAAGAACCTGAAATAATTCATGATGGTAGTCCGTGTATATAAACTTTGAAGGAAAACTATGCATTTATGGGTAACTTCGGAACCCAATCTTATGCGTGGCTCAACATGCACTTGGCCGGTTTTAAAGAATAGGTACGATTAACCATCATCCCCTCCATCTAGGCTAAAAGTGCTTGTTTTGAAGCGTCTGTAGCCTAGTGGCTAAAGGGTTGCATTTGTGTTTCGATGACGTGAGTTCCATCTCCGGTCTTCAGTACTAACGTAAACCCACTCCCAACACAAGCCCTTTTAGCTAAACTGGAAGACTTAACGGGAATGCTAGTATTCTTTTTTTAAATGCGTAATTAGGTATACTTACTCGTAGCAAAAAAGCAATTAGTCAGAGGTTCCGGTAAAATGAAATTCGGGCAAATAAAAATTAGGTTACCAGCTATTTGTCATTGTATGTGAACCGGATTTTGTTTAGTGTACTACATATACCTAAACTTGAATCGAACAAATTGTACTAGGACTAAATAAGTAAGTATACAAACCAACTGCAATGTAGAAAACCGTTCTGTTTTACAAATAAGGCAATTGCAATTCTATCAAACACAATATAGGTAAGTGTTTCTTTAGTCGTTCAAGTTTTTTTAGCTGTTTACAGAAATTGTCTTAATGGTTTTCCATACATTTGGTACGTGGCTCTATAAAGGGAAAATTGTTACAATAAAGTTATACTTATAAAGTTATAACATTTACTTTGAATGTGTTAGATAACTTTTTTACATAGCCAGACAAATTCATTCTTCTATGAGGTGCATCGTTTAATAATACTTTACTTTATGCACCCATCAAGAACCATTAGTTAGTGATGATCACCTTTTCTTCTCTAGATGAAAAAAGTAGTAAGACTATTATATAGGTCCTGTAAGTGACTCCCGTGTTAGGTGGGGTGGGATTACTGTTCATTATAAGTATATAGTGTTTTATTGGTTTCTAACATTTTGGTCTACTATAGACTACGAGAGAAATTCGCAGTCATACAGATAGTTAAAACCCCCGAAGGAAAAACATGTGTGAAGTTTATCATTATATGTGTATCTTCTGTTGTCCGTCTGTGATACTAGTATAATAACAGCAGAACGAGGGGACCAATTTTGATTTAGAGATGGTTCTTAGCTTTAAATATTAAGGTTCATAAGTTCACTTCATAGGTAACGGGCGTTTTCACATTGCACGATATCGTGACGATAATTTACATTCTTGCAGTAGAATGAGCCGTCTTTGAACTTCAAGCTATATGCCTCCAATTTGTCTCTGACATGATTGTGAGTGCAATCCACTGGCTCAGTAGTGAAACTGATGAAATGGTTAGTGAGGACCACTTTGTGGTATGATATGTTAGGTTATTAGTTGTAGTTAATTTTTTTGTATATTAGAAAAACGATTCTATTACTGTTTATAACGAATTCTAACCCCTTTGTCGACAGTCATTATACTAAACATGATATTTATAATCGTAGCATCACGGTTGTGCCAGAGGCGCGCGGCGTCCGATCCTTTGAGTGCATCCATACATCACGTTTCCTAAGTAGACAGTATATCAACCGATATTCAGAGTAATTAGCCCTTTGGCGACGGACCTCCTGGATTTATTGTGGTAGGGCGGTAATATGTCCGACAGGCGTGTTGCCGGCTTTTGTTCTCCGTCCCGAAATATTCAATTGGGTTATTATTCGTTAAGTAGATCTGTCGGAAACTGTTCAAGAAGCTACTTACAACTATTATTAAGTACGTACACAGCTGTAGCCGCCCAGATAACAGATAATTGATTTATAAACTGCTACGCGGGAACACACGCTTATTGATTAAATATCTATGGTCCTTAATATTGGTCCTTCTAGGTACCTACATATTTAATGGAATAAATAATATTTTTATTAGTTGGTTAACTTGTAGGTATAAGAGTTTTATAGTTATAGTTTGGAGAGCAAAATGAGGTTTTGATAACATAATATTTACCGAACGCGTACTGACTTTACGAGACATTGACTTGTACTGTTCACTAATATAATTATTCAAAAGTTTAAATTTTATATTATTTACATACTAACTAGGTATTAGCACCAGAAATAGTTCGTGTGGCCAAAGAATAACTATATACTAGTTTAAGCGCCTGCGTGCGAGTGTAGCCGCGTATAAATGTTAACTTCAAACTAGAGTAACTTATAAAATTTTCCCAAATATTTCCATAAATACGATTACAGTGACTTATAGCTGATAACTCTGAAACCATTTTATTAACTAAAAGATAGGTTATTATGTATTAAACCGCCGGGTAGCAGATAATCCAATATAGCGTGAGTTACTGGATTATCAGCGGATACCGGTGTAAGCAAAAGAATATAAAGTATCGGAAACATGTAAACCCAATTCCATTATCACTAAGATAACTTCTCCAACAAAAGAGTTAGGGTGTTGCCCCAAAAACGCTCTAATCAGTTTGGTTGCTACCGCAATCCATCTATTAATTAAGTCGTCTACAGATAGGACAGGCGACAAAGACACAACCGCCGAAGGTAAACCACTTACTTGATATATCAGAACATTTATCATGAAATAGAGTATTCTATAGTGCACACGCAGAAGATTTTGTTAGATATCGGCGCTGCATTAAGCTACCGTTGGCGACAGTGCGCGATAAAGACGAGTGCTGCAACGTCGTAAAACATCATTAACACGATAAACACCCTAAATGAAGCTCTTATTAAACCGAGAAAGCAGGAAGTTCTACAGATATGAACTTGATTAATGCATATACATGCATTTTGATTATTTTTATCAATAATGAGAAGAGAAATTCCGATAATACACAACCCAAAAATAACAATAATCACTGTTTAATAATGTGTTCGGTTTGAGTATGCCAAATTATAGCTGGAAGGTATATAAATTAAGAAAGAATACAGCAAAATAGTAATTTAGATGTAGTTAAATCTTTAATATAACAAACATATTCATTGTGTCGAAGGTGTGACATAAAAAAATGACCAGACAGACAAAGGAAGGCCGATGTTAGAAAATTTAATTTTACACCCGAATCAAAACTTCAACCAACATTATTGTTTGTTGGTGCTAACCAATTCTCTTTTGTTACGACTCCGCCCACGCTTATTATCAGATGTTTGTGTGGCATGTAATTTTTTATCAAAACAATAACATTTTTTTATAGAAACAGTGGTAACACGGGTAACACGGTCGCTCTCACGCGAGAAGCTTCAAGTGAATTTGTCAAAAGGTCTAACAATGAAAAAAGATATAATTTACGTAGACGTTTAAATTACCCGTTACTTGTTTATACCTGATGAAAATTTTACAAACACAATGTAAGTTTTGTTATACACGTATCACCTTTCTATCATTTATAAATCTTCATTTATCAGTTTCGTATCGGATTGTATCTACCTACACTGTAGGCCAAAAAAACGGGATTTGGGACTTTGGTAAATTGTCTTAATAGAAACACTGAAAGTCATCCGAAAGAATTGAATTGAAATGTTTAAACGTTGCAATACGTTACCTAGCACGCGATTACGTATTTGAGCAATTTCGGGTTAAGAAACTTGGGTCATGGAGTCCGAGCGCTTGCTGCCTATTTAAAAATATCGCTAAACATGTGATCGATGTTTTTCAGGACCAGAAGGCTGCTTATTTCATCGCCCAAAGAATAAGAAGTATCGCCAACCAATTTGGTAAAGCAGCTAGCATTACTGGAACATTTCTTGTCAGCAATCTTTTGAAAATATTATAAAACATAGGTATATAGGCATAGGTAAATATTATACATACATACCTATGCATATTGTAATAAGTATCAATTTGTATAAATTTGTATTATGATTTCAGGGAAACCTAACATGTAAGTCGTACACCTGCAGACCAACGGACAAGGTTCAGGCAAATATCGTTTTCATCTCTCATGCTCTGAAAGTGGGTCATTGCTTACCTGATATGCGGGTTGAAAGTGATAAAATACGGCCCTAGGGCGGATAAGTAAAAAAAAAATTTAAGCACATCTTGAGGCGATGGCAAAAACGTATACAGCCAAAGTTCGATTAAGTCAATACAACATTTTGGTTTTTGAATGGTGATAAACAAAAAAGAGTTAAATTACAATAAAATAAAATGTAAATAGCACAAACAATAATTATTACGACAGATGTGTTGAGACTCCGACTAAACCATACTCTGTAACGCGTCAAATCATAAAAAAAATACTCTATAGCGCTTCAAAAAAGATACTGAAAAAATAAAAAAACTGAAGACTATTTTGTATAGAAAAATATAACTAATGACAAGGCGGTATGATCAAAAGACTAGAGCCTGCCGTGAAAAAAGTGCGAATGAAAAACTAAAATTTAAAAAAAGGCGGGAAGTACAATACTTGGTACGTGATCAATCTCTATTGTTATAATTTTTTTATTATAAACTTTGGAAATATATTCGGGATATTTACTATTATACTATTGCAAGCGCCATGGTCACGGAGGAACTGTCAGTACATCGCGAAATAGTTTTAAGGTAAACCGTATCGGTCTACCCTCGTTCTCACTCGTTTTTGTCGCGAACCACTCCTATTGTCCGCACTGTTCTCACTACCAACTCGAACATGATCAGCCGTGATCACAATACTCACGGTATCCACTTGCAGTTTTTGTTTAGGTTGTTGTTTATTTTTACATAAACTAACCACTGGACGCCAGACACCCGACAACTGAAAACCGTCTTCACGATTGAAATTTTTATATTTTGTTATTTCAATGGCTTCTCTCACCAACCTGGGTATGTAATGACGGTCTGCCGAAAGTATTTGTGGGTTATGTAACTCTATCCAATGATCAGTATCTGCCTCAAATATATGCTCCCTCCGCAATCGCAGACTTCTGCGGTTCATTATTTCTGACCGCCCTAATATGTTCCTTCATTCGGCATGCAACCGATCGCTTAGTTTGCCCAACGTAGGAGCTACCGCAGCTACAGTCGACTTTATACACACCCGGCTTCTCCAAGGGGAAACTGTCCTTGGGCGAGCTACTACCAACTAGACTACTACTGCAGTCTAAATAATGCCAACGCACAAATTGGTCGCAAATAAATCACAGCTTACCGAAATTCAAGCGGGCGCAGTCGCAGGCGACAACATGTTGCTTATTTATAGGTACTACTTTTTAAAGCACCTACGGCAATAATACTGCAAAATATCGATGACGTCCAATATCATACCGATATCCCATCACTATCGATTCAAGTGCTATTGTAATGTATTGTTAGAAAAGGATAGCTATTATAATTTGGCTAATGAGTGAAAGAGTAATTTCAAAAAGACATCAACGGGTTCGAAATTGTTTGTGTTTATGTTCTATTACCAACCAGAATAAATTGAACTCCGGTGCCTAGTCAATTTATATTTACATTTATGTCTAATTTACTTACCGGTGAATGTAATGCCATCTTTTTGGTAATTTGATGTCTTCGCCGACTTTTATTTTATATAATTATATAATTTTTTAATCGCACGTGGTCATAGGTCGCGAAGTTGGTTGTCACTGACGTCGTGATTTTAGGCATAGCTTTATATGCTTGCGAAATCAAGTATGAGTGGCGCGCGTTTGTTGCCCTGCATGCGGAATCTATTAGGAGGTTATCTATGGCCTACCTCTACTTCTTAAACCCTCTACAGTCATACTTTGCACCTTTCTTACGACATTGCTTTCCTCTCTTCTCATAACATGTCCATACCATGACAGCCGCTCGCTTCTCAACTTTTCGTTCACTGGTGCAACTTTCAAACTTCCTCTAATATACTCGTTCCTTACCCTATCCATTCTTGTCACACCACACATCCATCTTAACATTCGCATCTCCGCTACATGCAGTTATCTTTCATCCGTCGCTTTTAAAGCCAAACATGACAGTCCATACAGGACGGCAGGTCTGACGACAGTCTTGTAAATTTTCCCTTTAAGTTTTGGGGGAAATAGAGGGTCGCAAATAGTGCCTTTGACCTGCCGCCATTTTATCCAACCTGCGTCAATTCTGTGCTTCACTGACCGATCGATTTCCCCATCATCCTGGATAAGAGAGCCGAGGTACCGGAAACTGGAGCAAACTGGTATTGGTGCGCCGTCTAGCACTATGGGTGTAGAGCTGGAGAGACCACCGAAATCAGAGAACATGTGAGTACATGTTCTCTGATTTCGGCGGTCTCGGAACCAAAACTGAGTAGTTTTGGTTCTACTGATTTTCAAGCCTACACTCTCCAGTTTACACTGCCATTTTTCCAATCTACTCTGTACCTCAGGCCCCTCTTCACCGACGAGTACAATGTCATCGGCAAATAGCAAACACCAGGGGGTCTCTTCCTGTATCTCCGATGTCAAAGCATCCATTATCAACAGGAAGAGATATGGGCTTAGCGCCGAGCCCTGATGCAAGCCTACCGCTACACTGAACTCGTCGGTGTTGCCAGCAGCAGTTCGTACGTAGGTTTTCGATCGACAATACATCGCGCAGATTAACTCAATATACTTCCCAGGCACACCTTTCTCTTTCAAGGCCCACCACAAAACCGTTCTGGGTACCTGGTCGTATGCCTTCTCGAGATCTACAAACACCATGTGCAAGCTTTTATGTACACGCCTATACTTTTCACACAGCTGGCGTAGTGCAAATATAGCGTCTGTAGTCCCGCGACCAGGCATAAACCCGAACTGGTTTTGGGTAATTTCGCTTTCCTCTCGCACTCGTTTCTCTATAACTTTCTCCCAAACTTTCATACTGTGTGACATCAGCTTAATTCCTCGATAGTTGCCGCAGTCCTGCACATGACCCTTATTTTTAAAAATGGGCACTAGAGAACTATTGCACCATTCATCGGGGATCGTCACCTCATACAACAACTTATTGAAGAACAAGGTCAGCCACGCATATCCATCTTTTTCCATTATCTTCCACGCTTCCACTGGAATGCCGTCGAGCCCTACGGCTTTCCCATTCTTCATATTTCATACTGCCTTTCTTATTTCATCTCTGTCAATCTCCTTCACTAAACCTACATTCACTCATCCCTCTTCTAAATTTCCACTCCATGCATTCTCTTCATTCATAAGTTTTTCGAAATACATCTTCCATCGATTTTTTACTTCATCTTCTATTATTAAAATCTTACCATTCTCATCTTTTATACATCTCACATGTCTTACGACTTTCGTTCTATCATCTCTGTCTTTCGCTAAGCGGTAGATTTCTTTTTGGCCCTTAGTTCCATCAAGAGCATTGTATAGTTGAATTCGAGGAGGGGGGGGGGGGGGGGGGGGGGGGGTTTGCCTTTTTGTGAGTTATATAAATTATATTATTTTACATCTACTGAATAAAAATATAAAATTATAATGTATCATCATCAGAGATGGGGGGCTCGTGGCTTAGTGGTAAATAGGAACTGAGAGTTGATAATATCTGTCCCTCTTGATTAAGTCCCGATACCTATTCCTATAAAAAATATAATAATAAATAAAAAAATATTTTTTTATTTTATTTATTATTATAATTTTTTATAAATGTATTTAAAAATGTATAAAATAAGAATATAAAGGAATAAACGAGAAAATAAAAATATAATTATAATATAAGAGTACCTATCAAAATTTTATCGACACATTTTCATCCCTATCCCATCTCTAGTATTCGGTGCATTCGAAGATTGACCTTGAAATAGCCAATCATAGCGCACTTACATGTTTCCGCGCGCCCCTCGCATTCCGCCAAAACAGGTGAACTCGGTAAGGAACAAAATTACAGTAATGCGGAATCTATTAGGAGGTTATCTATGAGGTAGGCGAAAGAAAATATGGATGGAATGGTGAAAGAGGACATGACAAGGAGAGGAGTGACTGAAGAGATGACGTCTGACAGGGATGTGTGGAGGAGAAAGATTTGTTGCCCCGACCCCAAATAATTGGGATAAGGGCAGGTAGATGATGAATTTAAAGCTTCACTAAGTTTGATGCACATTATAATAACACAGAAACTTAATTACAAGAGATTGTTTTATTAATAGAGTTGTTCTGTGTTTGGATGTTTGTTTACTTAATCACATAAACTTTACCTACAAAGTAAACCAAAGACCATGTAATATATATTGACCGATTACGTAGAAAAACATTACATACGTTTTTACATAAATTTGTGTTAAAATACACGTGATTGCAGACGGCACAGATATAAGAATACTATCTAGTCCAGCCATAAGTATTGTTACAAATGAAAATGATTTTTTTTAAATGAAGTAAAATAATATTATTAAAATTTATACCTACATATTTATTAAAGTCTTAGCAATAAATAAATATATAGGTATTTTAATCGAAATGGCCACGAAAGCCAAAGGGCTTTTATACAGGCCTTTAATCTGTTTGGCCACGAATCTATGGATTTACGCACTGTTTTCAAGGGAAGTTTTGCCACTGCTGAGCAAGCAGTGGCAAAGTTTTTAAGAGACAGATTTTTTAAGAGACTCAATGTCGCTATGTCGTTTAGAGCAGCCCCTGTCCTCTAAAACTGACTATAATTTGTCAGGGCTAGATGAGGGCCAGTCTTCAGCTCTTATAAAGTCCGGAACGTTGGTTTCTAGCCAGGCTTGGATAGTTCGTGCCTTGTGACCAGGAGTACAGTCCTGCTGGAAAGACCACGGTATATTTTTAAAAAGTGTATTGCTGAGTGGTTTCACAACTTGATCCAAGACTTCACTTCTTGATACACTTTGGCACACTTGATACACTTCTTGATACACTTTGGCTGAAATTTTCACTCCTTTTTCACAAAAATGTAGTTTTGTGACTCCTGATAGGACACGTCCCACCAAACCATCACTGACGCAGGATGATGACCACGTTGTACGTTTCCGACCACTTGAGCAGCTTCCTTAGAACTGTGAGCGACACTTTATCATTTTGCTTATTGTAGTGTTCTTCAATCGTGAATTTTTTTTCATCGGTAAAGAGGATATTTCTGTGCCTTTCACCTGCGTATCGCGACAGAAGGCGCTTTGATCGACCCACTCTCTTTAATCGTAAAGATTGATTTAGAGCATGTCCTGTATATCGATGATAAGCACCGAGCTTCAGGTCTTGTTTTATAATACGTGACAGAGTCCTAGCGGGAATCTTCATTTCTCGCGATAAGAGTTTTTGCTTCCTTATGGGGTTTCGATGAATTCTGGCTTTAACAGCATTAATAGCCTTTGTAGTTCTAACAGCACGCGGCCGCCCCGATCTTTTCTGGTCTTCGACAGACGAAGTATTGTTGTATCTATTGATAGTACGATATACGAACATACGGCTGATACCAAGTTTTTGAAGTGTGTGGAATATGACCGTGGGCTCCACTTTGTGCAATGCGATCACTGCGATCCTATTTTCTTTAACACCCCATTCCATATTGTAATTCGATAATGCCAACACGAAAAAATATGTGAAATGGCGCGAAATCGAAAGAAGTTTTGAAAATAATATACGTTTTTGGGTGCAAAGGGGCCCTTCTTACATCTATCGGGCCCCAGCGACCTCACCTGCTAGTGGCGCACCTGCTGATTAATGGACGAGGTTCGTATATTACGGTACCCATGTGGTGGCTTTGGCCCCTAAGGATACCAGGTGGTACAACAGTGTTGGTCCGGGGGGGTACCACTGTGCAGCTGTGCTAAAGCCCCCCAAGTAACCCAGCCCAGGCTAGGTTGCGTTAGGGATTCAGCAGCTGCACTGCCGGGCCCGGGGCGGTGTATGGTGCGGCAGGCAGGGGTCCAGTGGGGGCGAAGCGGAGTCTAGTGTGGGTGGTGTGGGTCGATTCGCCGGCCAGGGAGACCCTTAGCAACGGCGTTGCCGCGGCCGCCCGCAACATAGTGATGGGGCCCGCCTGGGACCAACCACCCCAGTAGGCTGCCCCACATGTTGCGCATAATCCTGTTGTGGGGTCGCCGCTCCGGGTGGTAACCGGTGTGGGGTAGCGGCGGCCTTGAATCAGGGGGGTTTGGGAGCCCTTCCGTCCGGCGGGTCGGCTCCGACCTAACCACACGGTTCTAGACGAAGCTAGCCTCTGCACTTTGTCACTTACTGCCGCACCAAATATCGCCCTGTCTTCACGCTTCCCCATATTTCACAATGACAGTGCAACAAGATAATAGACGGTACACAGCGGCCCCTAGAAACCCCACAAAGTTGACTTCGTTTGAGGTGGAGTTCGCGAATATCCGCGGACTCCATGCAAACCTCGATACCGTCCACCATCACCTGGAGACGGCACGGCCTTCAGTGATGTTCCTAACGGAAACACAGATACGCTGCCCTGACGACACGCCGTACCTCTGTTACCCGGGCTATATCATTGAGGAACTATTCCGCGATAAAGCCGGGGTGTGCGTGTTCGTTAGGGCGGATGTTTGCTGCCGCCGGTTGCGCTGTCTGGAGAACCCCTGCCTACTCCGTCCTTTGGCTGCACGTGGATCATGGCTCCATGAGCCAGATCTACGTGTGCGTCTACCGCTCCCACACAGGGGACACTGGGACAACAAGGCTTTTCGAATACCTCAGCGAGATAGCTGACGATGCGCAGGTGCGGTTCCCGAACGCTGACCTGGTTTTCTTGGGGGACTTTAACGGTCATCACGTTGAGTGGCTGGGTCCCTTAGGACCGATCATGCGGGACGAACCGCCCATGCATTCGCTCTCTCCCACGGGCTGACCCAGATGGTACGGGGGATCACCCGGATACCTGACAGGTCAGACCACACGCCCGCCTTGCTGGATCTACTGCTGACGAGTCGCCCAGCCGAGTACAGTGTGTCGGTACGCTCCCCACTGAGCACTTCCGACCACTGTGTGGTGCACGCCAGCTTCCAAGTGCCACCGCCTGCTCGTGCTGAACAAATGACTCGACGACTATGGCACTACTCGTCGGCGGACTGGGACGGTCTCCGCGATTACTTTGCGTCCGTCCCGTGGAGCCAGCGCTGCTTTGTAGGGAAGGCGCCTTCGGATAGCGCTGCTGCCATTGCTGGCGAGATCAGTCTAGGGATAGAATATTATATCCCTTTCACTGATGTCGCCAGCATCCGCAAAGCTCGCCCTTGGTTCGGGCGTGAATGTGCCGAGGCTGTCCAGAAAAAACAGTCGGCATATCGCGCCTGGGTTAGGGCTCGGGCGGCACGTGACCCGAACGTGAACCGCCTCAAAGCAGCGTACAATAGGGCCACTAGGTTCAGCAAGAGGGACTTCAAGAGAGCGGATGCCCAGCGCGTCGCGCGGCTTGGTCAGGAGCTCACATCCCATCCCACGGGCAGCCGTGGATACTGGCAACTGGCCAAAGCCGTACAGTCAAATTTTTGTCAACCCTCGCTGCCACCACTGCGTTTTCCTGATGGATCACTGGCTCACAAAGCCCAAGAGAAGGCGGACATGCTCGCAGACCTCTTTGCGGCTAATTCCCGGGTCGATGACCGTGGCCTGCAGCCCCCCGCCATCGCCAACTGTGGCCACACTATGCCTGTTATTGTTATCAGGCAATGTGATGTACGGGCAGTGCTGCGGTCACTCGACACGCGGAAAGCCAGTGGCCCTGACGGCATTCCGGCGGTGGTGCTACGAAAATGTGCTGCTGAGTTGTCTCCAGTATTAACGCGTCTGTACCGCCTGTCATACTCTACAGGCCTCGTGCCGGAGGCCTGGAAGGAGGCGAACGTACAGCCGATCCCCAAGAAAGGGGATCAATCCGATCCAGGCAACTATCGACCCATAGCTGTCACCTCAGTCATTTGCAAGTTGCTCGAGCTTCTTATCAATAAGCAGCTCATGCGATACCTGGAGGATCACTCGCTAATCAATGATCGGCAATATGGCTTCAGGCCAAAACGATCAACGGGTAACCTCCTGGCATTTGTCACGCATATATGGGGTGAGGCTATGGAAAAGTTCGGCAAGTCCTTGGCTATTAGCCTGGACATCGCCAAAGCTTTCGATAGGGTCTGGCATGCTTCGCTCCTTTCCAAGCTTCCGGCATATGGTCTACCTCCTCAACTGTGCAGCTGGATTGCCAGTTTTTTAAACGAGCGCCGAGTGCGGGTCCTCTGCGATGGCCAGGCTTCTCGCTTCTTGCAAGTGAATGCCGGGGTACCGCAGGGGTCCGTACTGTCACCAACTCTCTTTCTTCTGCATATCAATGATATGCTTTCCCTCGGGAACATTCATTGCTATGCAGATGACAGTACATTGCACGGAAGTTACTCGGTTCTTCCGACGGCGGGGCGATCTGTGATAGAGGAGGAGAGACGACATCTCGTGGGTGATCTCGACCGAAACCTCGACAGTATCTCCCAATGGGGTGCCGAGAACTTGGTCGAGTTCAATGGCCTCAAAACACAGGCGTGTGCATTTACAGCGAAAAATTCCCCTTTCTTTCCCCTACCCACTCTTCAGAATGCAATATTACCAATGAAGGACAATCTAGACATCCTTGGCATAGACGTTCGTCGAGAGTTCAATAACACAAATTACATTGAGAGATGTATTGGGCTAGCTTCGCGGAAACTAGGAATACTGAACAAGGTAAAGCGATTCTTTACACCGCACCAGAGGTGTCTGCCGTACAAAACGCAGATTAGACCCTGCGTTAAATACTGCTCTCAACTCTGGGACGGCTCCGCGAAGTATTTGCTGGACGCACTCGACGCTATGCAGCGACGCGCTGTTCGCATTATAGACTGTCCGGAGGTAACGGGAAGCCTTGAGCCGCTAGCCCAGCGCCGAACAATTGCTTCCTTGGCTGCGTTCTACCGTATTTACCACGGTGAGTGTTCTGAAGAGCTCTTCAACCTGATCCCACCCTCTCCCTTCCGATCCCGAACAACGCGTGCCGGGCAGAGATGTCACCCTCATACCGTGGAAACCGTCTTCGCGAGAACCGAGCATTTTAATCGATCGTTTCTCTGCCGAACGATGGTGGCTTGGAACGCCCTGCCTGCGCACGTGTTTCCTCCAACATATAACCCTGGGCTCTTTAAGCGAAGCGTGAAGAGGCACATTACTGGGTCGTCAAGTTGAGGGCCACTCTCTATAGTATTCCTGTGTACTGTGAGAGTCGCCCTCAATTGCCAGACGTCGCCTCAGCTTACCATCAGGCGGGTGGCGTCAATTTGTCGACCTAAATATATAAAAAAAAAAAAAAAAACGTGTTCCAAATTCAAAATAATTAAAAAGTTGAAAAAAAATAAAAGTTTTAATGGAACAGTATTTATGGCCAGACTAGTTATACTAATAGTTACGGCAAGGTTCCCAGAATCCTGACAGCGTTGCCATGTTAAACGAAGATACTAATTCTATTAGCCAGAAAATAACTAGCCATCTGGTACTTAAAAGTTTTTATCAAAGGTTTTGCGATATCTCAAATAAAACCGGCCAAGTGCGAGTGAGACTCACGCAGAAAGGGTTACGTACCAAAATAATCACGTTTGTTGTATTGGAGTGCCCTTGAATATTTATTATATTCTATTTTTTAGTTTTATAATGGAACTACATTATCTGTGAAAATTTCAATTGCCTAACTATCACGGTTCATGAGATACAGCCTGGAATTAGACAGACGGACGGACGGACAGTGAAGTCTTAGTAATACGGTTCCCGTTTTTTACCCTTTGGGTACGGAATCCTAAAAATATATAATAAAACTTGGATCAACTAGTTCAGACTAGACCATTTATACAGTCGTTGAACTCAACTAAGACTTGGGATTAGGAATGGTAATGACTTTCCGGTCAATTCGCGGAGAACAACTGCTTAAGCACCTCAAACAACTGCCAGTATGGTTATAATAGGCCTAAATCCTGTTTCTTAATAACTAATAACAGGAATCATGCGTGTATTATCCTTATCCATCCATATATTGCCACGCGTAAGGGTTACATACGTCGGATAACATCTTAATAAAAACAACAAAATTACAGTTATTCGCGTCCACGTTCCGCGACCTTTAAAAAATAATATTAGTATATCCACCCACATTGGTTATAAATTAATAGAATCTGCCCTCATCCTTGTGTCATATAATAAAGGTTGATTGGGCTCGTGTGAGGTATTTTTTTATTATTTTTAGGAAATCTTCGTCGCGATCGAGCTTCCCGCTAATTCTCTCCATCTGGACAAGGATATGATTTATGATTCGTAAAGGGTAATAATAGGGTTGACATCGTAGAGAAAGTTTTGTTTGGTTATAGAGTTAGAAACATTCAAACGTTATTTCATACTAGCTGACAACCGCAGCTTTGCCCGGGAGAAATAGCTTGTATGACGATTACTTTTTTCCTGACACAAAGCATTTTATATTGCTCTGAGTATAATCTGTGAGAACCATCCGGTAACTTTGTAGTTTAGCGTTTACATACAAACAGACAGATAAATACAAAAATACGTAAAACTACGTTGACGTGAGTTTGGACTTTGAGACCTTGAAACGAATTTGACTGAAATAACGTAATGTCTTTTTTTAAATCCGTCCGCCACCACGTCCATTGCCGAGGCCCTCTGGTGAACACTTCAGGAATTTCCAGTGGCCCATAACGTAATATCTATAGGTATTTAATCTCTATTAATCTTTTGGAGAGGTTTTGTTTAGCATTAAGGCTGATCACAGGGCCAGTTACTGACTCCGAATTCGAGACAAGTCAGCGCTGACCCGAGAAAAACCCAATGTAAACTGATTTGAAGCCAGTAAAGCGGTGGGAAGTCATTTGAATTCAGTATCGGCATCTACACTGGCGCCGATACTGACTTGTGCACTGACCCTGTGAAAACCTGCCTTTATGTAGGTATATCCTTGAAACCGAATAAAATATATTAGATATAAATATATTAGGCATTATTCCTGAGTGCCATAGGCTTATAGGTTAACTACTTTTATCGTGTTAATTACTGATAATGGGGAACAATAAATCTATTCATAGATATTTTCTGAAGTAGGTAATATAGGATAGTGTTAAAGTTATAAGTACTTAGGTATCGAAATTTATTTATGATGATTCTGCTATTTCCCTACCTACTACTACTACTAGGTGCATTATGATGCCCTACCAACATCATAGGTCCACGCAGATTAAATACTTCGCGAACATAAAAAAAATTAAGAGTCCCCCAATTAATAAAATGCTTACGATGGAAAAATTATTTTATTTCAAGTAACACATACCGAGTTTCGTGGGGATAGGATAAAAAATGGGGCCGTTTACCTCGAACACACATACAGACAAACAGACAGACCAAAGACCAACATGTTACCGCAGCGCAGCAGGTCCGAAAATCGGATGCTTTGTGGACAGACGGAAGAAAGCAAAATTGTCTAGTCTCAAAATATAGCCGCTTTGGCCGCTCGGTCAATTATAGGTGTGTATTCACTTCACTATTAAGGTAAAGAGTAGAATATAATGTGTAACATGATTTTACTTGAAGTGTTTAGTTTATAGACGGAAATCATTGTACCAATTATGCATTATTTATTTTGTCATATATTTTGATGTAAAGCATAAAATAAACTTTTAGTTACAGAAAATGAACTCGTTCATTATTTTATAAACGTCTCAATTTTAGAATATGTCTCCCGCTGTTTGATTGAAAACCTGCTTTGAATCGAATTAGTATGTGAATTTTATTTATGTCATTCAAACTATATC